>PVJO010033093.1:0-12423 GCA_004026905.1 Hystrix cristata | reverse complement strand
GCAATTGAAATGGTAAGGCAGGTTATTCCCACTCAGGTAGGTAGGTGGGCCCTGGATGGAATGGGGCCTCCATGCCCGTAAGAGATGACGCCCCTTTCTACCCTGTTAGTCATTCGTTCTTGACTCCTGGAAGTTGCTTGTGATCTCGGTTGCCTGACGTGTTCTGACCTGCAAGGCTGGGTTTCATGCAGGAAGAAGGAGAGAGGGTGGGAAAAGGCCTCCCCCCAGCACACCCTCTTTTACTCAGCTTCCTTGAACCACAAAGAGTTATTAGGCCTCACTACCCCCCTGTTAGTACAATGGGGATGAAGACATGTAGGTTTTGGTATCTGGACATATTTTTGTTTCTGCACAGTTTCAAAAATGTAAGTTAAGAACAAAGAGGAGCATATATGTGCAACACACACAGCAGTTCCCAGTGAAGTGTGACATTCTAGAAAAACATGACTAGGTTGCTGGGTGTGTAGAAATAGTGACACGGGTTGTCTGGGTGCACTTCATTTGCATCTGGAAGTGTGTCGTGGGCGGCTCCTAACATAAACAATTAGGAGAGTCCCACTCCGTGGCTCTGCGTGGGCTCTGACTTGTGTGCTGAGTCAGGCGCAGATTCAGGGGCATTAGGCAGGGGAGGCCCCAGCCCTGCAGCTGGGAAGTCTGGGGTGCTGTGGGAGCTCCTTGGAGACAAGGAGAAAATCTGCCTCAGCACCCAACAGAGACTGAGGGCCACTTGCGTGTGTCTCCTTATCTCCAGTCCACTCATCACCCTGATGTGGGCAGGACCAGAGGTTTGCTCAGTTTCTCAGGGGAGAGAAGAAGGTGAATCTGAGAGTATCAGGCAAGGCTGGAAATTGAACACAGTTTCCAGGCTGGTGCTGGTCCTCTATTCACTATCTCTTCATAGCCAGAAAGAACAAAATCTTCCCACTGCTCATAGCAGGAATTCAAAATTGTTTCATACTCAAACCCGTTTTTCTTCTCTTCACTGTTCCTGTTCCCAGGAGTACACAGAGCCTGTTAAAATCCTCTGCACAAATCATGCTGGCCAGTTGGTTCTTGTCCAAGCTTAACTGTCCCTCTTCCGTCTGCTCCAAGTCCTTGCCTAAAATGCAGCCTCCTGCTGGATTTACTGGCTATTTTTCACTGCTGCACACAGAGCAGTATCTGGAAAACTACATGTGAATGTTTTCAAATGACCTCACTTCTAAGTTTTCTTTTAATATTTCTTTGTTACTAAATCTGTTATGTCATTTTTTATCATTGGTCAATGAATGAGTCAAAATAAATGGTCCAAAAATAGTTGAGGCCAGTAACAACTTAAAACAAGAGGATTTAGTATTTTAACTTTCCTTTTTCTGGGGTTAGGGTAAATACTGACATTATTCAACTCTTGGAAGTGAACTCTAATATACACTAGATACTAATTTTGCATAAGAACATATGTTTAGAATCCTACACATCCTTCAAAGTCCAACTTCAGTTATGTATCTTCCAGGGAGCCTTCCCAGATCAAAGCTGTTGGCAGCAAATCTTTCCTGTCTGACTGCTCTGGAGGTTTCCAATGCTGGCTACACTTTACAGTCACCCAGAGAGCATTGAAGTATACTGTTGTTTTGTTCACACATCCAGATGTATTAATGTTAGAAATGATATTTTTTGAGTCCCAGCAGAGGAAGAACTGTGAGTTCACCATTGTAGTAGGTAATAGTAAAAGATTCTTTGGAAGAGTTGGTTCTTTGAAGAATAAACAAATTAGGTAAACACTTAGCCAAACTTGGTAAAAAAAAAAAAAAGGGAGGAAAGACTCACATCCATGCTAGTAGATGTAAAAAAAAAAAAAGAGTGAAATCACAACAGATCATGTTGAAATTCTGAAGGTACTAACTACTATGAAAAGTTGTATTTCAACAAATCGGGAAATCTTAAAGAAATGGACAGATTGTTAGACTCATACAAGCAACCACAGCTAAGTCAAGAAAATGCAAAAATGTGCAATAGCCCCATAAAAAGCAATGGAATTGAGGCAATAATAAAAAAAGAACTTATCAAGTAAAAAATTTCAGGACCTGATGGATCCACTGCTGAATTCTACAAAAACTTTAAGGACATTATATTACCAATACTCCTCAACTTCTTCAATGAAATTGAAAGGGATGGAATGCTTCTCAAGTCATATCTGGAAGCCAGCATCATTCTGATCCCCAAACCAGAAAAAGACCCAACTAAAAAAGAATACTACAGACCAATGTCTTTATTGAACACAGATTCATTAAGCACAAGATATTAGCAAATAGAATGCAATACATCATTACAAAGATCATACATCACGATCGAGTAATTCTCATACCAGAGTTGCATGGATGGCTCATCGTATGCAAATCAAAAAATGATATACACCATGATTTTTTTTCTTTTCTTTTTTTTTGGGGGGGGATGGAGCCTAATGCCAAATGAATAGAAAAGAAATTCTCAAAATACTGACAGGTAGTCAGTGATGTCCATTTGTTGCCCTTGTAGGATTCAGTGGGACTGAGTAGGGAATACCTATAGGACGAGAGAGGAGAGAAAGCAGTACTATGCATCCTGGATGCAGAGTGCAGCAGGAGAGAGGAGATGGGGATTCACTGGAAGTCATCACCAGAAACAAGTTGCCAAGCAGAATCTAAGAGGTTGTGGAAACCAGGCCTGTGGAGGTATCTGTGTCTTGGAAAAGGGCAGAGGGAGCCTGAGGGTAATGGTGATCTGTTTTCCATAAAGCTTCTGCTAAGAGGCAGATATGGGCCCAAGAGAGTCTCAGGCTCTCCATTTATCCAACACCCACCTGGATGAGTTGGATGATGGCAGGATTCCTTATATGTAGAATCTATGTTTAAAAGAAACCCAGCTGTATGGGGAGGGGAAAGGTTGGCTACAGATTCCTGTGAATTGGGTTATTAGAAATATTACTCAGGTGAATAGCAGACAACAGTAGCCACAATACACTGTGAAATAATGGATTTATTGTCACTTAGACCAGAATCCCCAAGAGCACTTTTAACACCACAATGATGAGAAAACTCCAGAAGTGTCAGCCCAGGTAGTGCAGAAAACAATTCTGGGCCCGGATGGATTCCTAGGGGTGTAGTTATGCCTGCACTGACCCCGTGGGGTTAACAGCAGTGTGAGAAATGTGGCAGCTGCCGGAGGATCCAGACCCTGTAGCTAACTGGGCTTGGCCCCAAGTTGCCTGCTGGGATTCTGGGGGAAGTTGAGCCCAGAGCTGGGTGAGCAGCCACTCAACTGTAGTAAAGGACTGTGGATTGTTCTGGATACAGACATCCTGGGAGATCCGTGGGAGAAGCTTGATTGTCACCAGACTCATTGACCGGATATCACAACAGGATTTCATTCAGATTGAAAATCCAGTAAGAAGCAGGGCACACTATGCACTCGGTAAGGTTCTAGTTGTTGGGATGTGGGTCCAGAGACTGAGGTGGCTTTTGAACCATACAGTTGTAGGCAACTAGGTCATTGTCTCCTCGAGGTCCACTTTATGAGCTTTTTCTGAGTAACCCTTCCTCGATTATAATAATGGAGCAACCCATTAGCACTTATAAAGACATTATCCATGTTTTTTAAAATAGATTTTTATTAAAATTTATCTAAATTACACAAATTTACAGGCTATTACACAAGCTTACACACCACAATAAATTGTACCTTTCGCTTATGACAGTGAGCAATGTAAACAACCATCTACATACAGCAGTAAGTTACAACTATATAAAGTTACTATAGTACCCAGCGTACGTGTCACTGATTTAAGTTTGGGTTATTAGGGTCTTATTTTTAAGATATCGTCCACGTTTTGTATCATGCTGCTACTCGGCCTTGCCAAGGAAACAGATTCTGGGAGAGGTTTCACTCTACTCCACATCATTCATGCCACGTTCCCCTATCTTCACACCTAATTCAGAGCTATGTAATTATACAACCATGTAATTCTAAACTCATGGATTTACCATGTGGCACACACCTGTCTAGTGTTTCATATAATTTATGAAATATGGCTGTAGGTCAATTACAATTACTATCACTATCTGCACTTCATGGATGAGAGACAGGCCGAGATGGCTTATGAAATCTGTCTCCAGGTGCACGGCCAATTCCTGTTCTCAAGATTCGAACCCAGGTAATTTGGTCACAGCCTCAGTGGTCCTAACCAGTTCTCCAGAGCAGATCTGAGGCAGCCCGTGCTATGTACTGCATGCGAAACCCAGAGTTTAGGGTGAGCCTCTCAACAAATGTGGCTCAGAACAGTGCATAAGATTCCCCCCCCACCACCATGCAATTTTGCCGGGCTATTTTCCACACTGCACAGAGAACCCTTCTTTTTCTTGTACTATTCTTTCCCTCTGTGTCTTGTGCCCTTCCTTAAAACCCATTCTCTCAGTAGGGGTATTTCCTTCTTCACTCCTGCTCCAAGCCCTTCTCATGGCTGCCGTGGATGAACTCACAATTAAGACTGACAAATAAAAGATCGGTTTCCTATAAAGTAAGCGGACATGGAAGCAAAACTGGATCAGTGATGCCTTTTATAGCAGGCATCGGAGCAGGCTGCATGTGCCATCTTGAGTCCTGGGGAAAAAGGAGGTTGTGGTACTTACACATTATGGATGTACGCATATTTATTGCTGACGTTCTCATCTCCTTCTCTCTTTGAAAGTCATGAGATTTCCAGTTAACATCATGATATTCTTATGCCCAGAAGTTAAAAATGACTCCAGGAAGGGTCTAGTCATTGGGAAATGGGTCCAGGGACCCAGGATGTTATTCGGCCACACAGTCCTAGAAAACTCTAGGTCATCTAATCTGCTGCAGGTGTGTTTTATGAGGTGGCAGCTCAGAAATGAGGATATCTGTTTTCAGTGGGGAGAACAAGTTGGAAGGAGATAACCAATGCGTTTTACAGAAAGAAATTATGAAATAACTTACAATTTGTGGAAGACAAAGGAGTGGGAAGAATGACATTGGTAAGGTTTTATGCCTGGTCCACAGGAGAGATCGTTCTATAGCAAGAAAGAACATGATCTGGAGGTGAGTAGGTCTTCTGGTAGAATTAGCTTGATCTCACACCCAAATGTTGTACATTCTAGAGACATTACAGAGTACTAAACTGCATGTCAGTCACTTTCTTTGCAAAGAGGGGGTTGTTTCAAGGGAATATTTTCAATAATTTCCAAAATATTCTTCTAAAACCATTTCTTCCCACAATTCACTTATCCAATCAGTATTCTACAGGTGGTTGTAGACCCCCCAGGAAAAGAAACCAGGGGCAAGACTCTTTTAGAGTGCTGTGTTCTGGTGAAAGACTTTGAATATAACGGCAAGAGAATTTGAGTTTTTGCACTTGGTGTCAACGACTGTGGACTTCACACATAATCATGACTGATCATATTAGAGCACATGTCACAAAAAGATGTTTTGTCCCCTGAGAATGGCTTCCTGCGACAAGGTACCCATGAGCTCTGTGGTCTTTTATCCAACCTCATCCACAGTCTTGTGCTTGTGGGTGGACTTGCAAGCACTTGCTCATGCAGATGCCTCTCACACAGACACACTCTGTACGGCACAGCCTATCTCGTTCTCCTCCCTCATGGTCACTGCTGTGTCAGTGGGAATGAGGAACTGGCGTGGTCTTTCCTGGCACACTGCCGGATGATCCACTGTCCCAGTGATGTCCTTGGAAGTAATGACTCAGAAGGTTCCAAGCCCCAAGCCTCATCTTGCGTGCTCATGGATTTCACAGCGGTCTCCACAGTGTTCCCTGGATTGTGAAGTCCTAGGTGTCAACACACATGATATTTACCTTTATATCCTAAGTATTTAGACAGATGTGCCCTGAAAGGCTGGTAGCTAATTATATAATACCTTTTGATTAATGCCATATACAGATATTAAAAGTTTTTACTGTTGAGCTGAACTCTCAAATGTCAGGGTCTTATATGATTAGAAGAAAAATAAACTCTAGAAAGGGTATGTCTTAGGTCGATAAAATTCTGAAAGTCATATATTCTTACCATCTGGCAAAGGTTTGAGAAATGGGAACATCATTTCCAAAGCTGTGTTCCCAATTTCTTCCACATAGGAAAGTCTACAGTAAATGTATGAACATTCAAATGATTATTGGGAAAACAAGTGTAATCCAAAATTATATGAGATGTTTCATTATCTTATCATTCACTAATAAGATTCATTAAACTGATCCTCATCACCCTCTTGACTAGGAAAAAATTGGTATTAGAATCCTCAAACATAATGAACATTCCTAAAAGATATGCTTCTCAATGGAATTCCTGAGGTAGGACCTGAACATGGCCCATCTCTCCGACTCACACGCTGTATAGGCAAAGTGCCTAGAAGCAACCTACATTCTTATGAGACCTGACCTGGTTTAGGTATCCTTTTTGTGTCATCTCATATGCTAAGTACCAGTTAATGGCCCCATATTTCAGAAGGGAAGCTACTGATATGTCTGATTTAGAGCTGTGGATTTATATTGTCTAATTAAGGTCTTTGAGGCCACTCAGCTCATCAACTCATAGCTACAATTTTTTCACAGATCATCTGGCTTTTAATTTGAGAGCCTATTGCATTATAATAAAAACTGCCCTAAAATGTAGCGGGTGTTTTGATTTCTAAGTAAAGATGTTTCCTTACAGTTGTCATCACCACCAAATATGATGAAACTACTTTGATTCACTTGATAATCTCGTTAGCAGAGACCTGGGACCCTGCAGGGATATGGTATTGGGAATGAGAGTCTGACCCTGAAGTGTAGATGTGTGAATCAGGGTACACCAGGAAAAAAACGGTCCTTGATTCTATGCCCCAGAGGATCCATCTTGGCCAGGAAGTAGGGTTAGAAGATCATCTTGGCAGATGGGAAGAAACTGGACTAGAACACCTCCACAGAGAAGCCCTGGAATGCAGCCCTGGTTTTTCCAAAAGTGTCTCCTACAGTCTTTGTTTAGGTGCTGGCTCCTGCAGAATCGCCAGCATCTCTTTGGGGAACCAGCCTCAGGGAGGCATGTAACTGGTAGAGCCCCATTGGTCCTCAGCCCCAGAGCAAGGCCCTGGGAGGTCACAAGGACTCTTAGAGGAAGGGCCAGGGAGGCAGGGAATGTCAGGAATGAGCCAGGAATTCCTGGTAACATACTAGCTACCTTCTGCCCTTATTGGAGCCCATCCTGGACTTATAAAAGGCAGACCCGGCTGTAACACCACATCTGTTCCAGCTCCCCAGGGACGAGCCTGTGCTCCTGTGTGTGACCAGGGTGAGTGTGAACTTGAGAGGCCAGAGGGGTCCAAGGAGAGAGAGGTGAGAAGGGAGAATGAAGGAGGCTTGTGTATTTGATTTCATGCTGTAATGAGAAGGAATGAAACTCAGTCCAACGGAAGTGTCCAGATATCAGGCTTTGCGTTGACAAAAAAGTGTGGGACTCAGTTTTGCCAGAAACTTATTTTTCTATTTAGAGGATGGGTGCTTCATTGAGATGTGAATGCTTTAAGCTCATGAATACTAGAAAATGCTTATTTCTTGTTGAATGACATAAAACAATTTTTTATTAGATGTAATCTTTAATCACATATTTTTATTTAGAACCCAGTGTCAGGAAGGCATGTGGCTAGTTAGAGTCCCCATTGGATTTTTAAGTAGTCCCCTTCCATTGATTGGTTATTTTTATTATTATTGTATACATTATACTACATAAAAACTAAATGTCCTTAATTATCACATGTGATTTAATTTTAAATAAGACAATGATATCCTTGGATTTGTACATTTAAAGAGTTCCACTGTTATCTTTCAGGTTGGAAAACTTCCAACAAGATGTCATGCCAGCAAAACCAGCAGCAGTGCCAGCCTCCTCCCAAGTGTCCCCCCAGGTGCACCCCAAAATGCCCCCCTAAGTGCCCTCCAAAGTGCCCACCCCAGTGCCCGGCGCCATGCCCTTCTGCAGTCTCTTCCTGCTGTGGCTCCAGCTCTGGGGGCTGCTGCAGCTCTGGGGGAGGCGGCTGCTGCCTGAGCCACCACAGGCCCCGCCTCTTCCACCACCACCGCAGGCACCAGGCCCCTGACTGTGAGTGCCAGCCCAGCGCGGGCTCTGGCTGCTGCAGTGGCTCTGGGGGCTACTGCTGAGCCGGCCCATGAGGAGCTCTTGGAGGGATCCCGGAGCCTGGAACCTGATGCAGCCTGATGCTTCCCTCTTCCATTCCCTGTCCTATAAACCATGAATCAATAGGGTTCATGAAGACTCATGGAGATTCCTGTGAATAATCTTGTACTTGATTGTGCACCCTGCATGCTCAGCCTCCATCTATATCTTCTATCCCTACTTTATTTCATATTTTAATAAAGCTCTTATTTTCTACTCTCAAAATGTTCTCTTTGTTCTCTCCATTTTTATTTCTCCTGTGACCCGAATGTCAGAGACTCAGAAGCATATTATTTGTAATGCATTGTGGGACCTAAATAGGGCATTATTAATAAGTACTATTACAGTGCTATTCACAGAGTTGCGAGAGAGGAGACTGGAGCCAAGAAGTGAGATATTGTGCCAGCCACAAGAAAACAGCTCTTTTATTTATGCCAAGATAGGCTTACGGGACTCATGTCCAAAGACTGAATGAGGATGAGCTGGGAGAGAATAGTATTCATTCATGAAACTCCACCCTGCTGGGGAGGCCTACTGAAATCTTAAAGTATAGACTAAACCTATTGAGTAGATATACTATTTTTTAACCTTATTAAAATTGGTTAGTTTCATTGAGCATAACAATTTTCACTTCTTTTGCCTAGGGATGTAGTTACTTTATTATAGAGCATGTCCAATTAGCTAGTCCTGTTATTTATCTTCTTTACAAGCAGGGCTCGAAGTTCAGCCTGTATTGGCAAATTCTTTAATGATCGTGAAGGAAATGAGAAACTATAAATTTCCTGTGTCCTCCTCTGGGTGTGGCTGCCTGTGATTGCCATTGAGCATGGTAGGGGTCTCACCACAACCGTAATCATTTTTTTTTTTTCTCCAACGGCAGGGCTTTTGCAGGTCCAAAATGGTCACCTTTGTCAACAGCAGGCTTTTGCTTCTCACTGCTGAGCTGTACAAATGGAATTTTTGTGTGTGTTTCAGAGAAAGACAGGATGAGAAATCAGTTCTGTATAGACTTGTGCAGTTAGGGAGAAGGACAAATCTCCATTTCACCAAAGTTCCCTAGATTTGTTTTCAAAATGCTTGAAATGTAGGTTGAGATTCTTCCCTCCATGGAGAACCACACAAGGTCTCTGACTCCCTTCTCAGGAGCAGGATTCTGGGTAGGATCTGCCTTTTGACTTTTTGGGGACTCTGTTTTCTTGGTGTTTAATTTGCTTCCTGGAACCTTATCCAGGCTCCTGGTCCCCATTTGGATAAGTCAGTGATGAATGATGTAGGTACTCATCCAGAAACATACTAACATCTAACTTAGAATATAAAAAGCATGCAAGTTGGACAATGCCCTAAGGAGGGCTGGACATCTCCTTCATCACTTTCGTCTGCCTCCTTTGCCCCTTTCTCCTCAGATGTGAGGTAGAGATATGCCAGGATAGGTGGGGGAGTATTTGGAGTTGATAGGGGAGAGGAAGGGAAGTGGAGGACACAGCAGAGAAACTAAGAACTGATGTGCTTTAGATTTGTCACATCTGGAGGAGGGGCATACACCATACCATGCCACTGTTTTGTTAGACTTTGCAGCTACTGGGATCCTACAAATTTGGCAACAGTAATGAATTAAAGAGGCCGAGTTTAAAATAAAAGAAGATGGCTTATTTGGAAAAAGGAGAAAAAAGAGAAGATAGCTACTCTGGAAGAGTAGGGAGCATCAGAAAGTGAGTACCCCCTAGTTTTTGTCCTCAGCTCTTTTTCATTCAAGACTAGTGATTTCTCCCATAGTCTGCCTGTGTGGGCCCCTGAAATTTGTCACCATCTGATTGCCCATCTGGTTGTTTTTGATCCTAACCTGAGCACTTAGTTATCTAATTGCTTCTAATGGTTGATTCCTTCCTGCCCTTTTGTAATGGATAAGTATGGGGAGCAAGGAGCCTCTTAGAAGGGCAGCTTAGTGTTAGAAATTAAGTAAAGGAGGCAGGTGTATATCTGGTGCAGAGGTATAGTGATGCTAATGAAAGAACATATCTATAAATATATATGTATAGGTGTGTCTTTGTATTTTATCCCGTGGGGGTGGGCTGGTCATCCTGGCCTTTCATGTTCCTGGAAGTAGACCCTATTTTGCCTATGGACTCTTCCTGTTAAATTCTCATGTTAACTGTGTTACCTGATGCCCTCCCAGGTTCACTTTCTCTCTCTTTCTTTACCTTTGTCCTAATTGCTGGAGTCTAACTGTAGAGGTAAAAGCTGCATTTAGTAAGATTTCCTATTAATTTCTTTAATAGAGCTTAATGAGATGGAAGTGGAAGGCTGAGCCAGCCCACAAGCTGGCCTGATCTCACCCCACTTGGTCGCAAGAAAGATGCCACACAAATACAAAAAGCCAAATTGAGTCCAATTGAGTCAGATTTAGTTAGCCAGTGATTGAGAGGGCCCTCATGTGCAAAAGGCTCTTGACCCTTTTGTGCAGTTTGACTAGAGCTTTTATACAGTAGGAAAAGTGGTTACATTTTACAACCAGAATTCCTTTGAGCTATACAGCAAGCAATTTTTTTTATTTTTTTTTAACCAAGAACATTGTACATATATTGATCACATTCATCATGTTTGTTTTGTACCTGTACATGGTGGCTCTTGGTTCTCCCCACCCCTCCCTTCTGATCTCTCCATCCCTATTTACAGCAGGTTTATTCACAAGTCTCCATGATTTCCCTTTCCCCTTTCTTTCCGTTTTTTCCCTTCCTGCTTTTCCCCCTTCCCTCTTTCTAGTACTCCTCTCCTTTGTATGTTATCTTCCTTTTATATAATATCTATTACACCTCTTTGTCCTTATTTACAGTCAGGGTTTCTCATATCAGAGAAACAATTCGATGTGTGCTCATGAGTGTCTGATTTATTTCACTTAATAGTATATTCTCAAGGAACATCCATTTACATACAAATGACTCTAGTTTATCCTTTTTTATGGCGGTGTAGTACTCCATTGTGTAGAAAAACCACATCTTCTTTAGCCATTCGTTAGTTGTTGGGCATTTAGGCCGCTTCCAAGACTTAGCTATTACAAATTGTGTTGCGGTAAACATGGTTGTGCATATATCTCTGTGGTATGACGATTTTAATTCTTCTGGGAAGATCCCCAGTAGGCAATAGCTGGGTCAAATGGAACCTCCAGTTGTAGTTTTTTGAGGAATCTCCATATTGATTTCCACAGTGGCTGGACCAGTCTACATTCCCACCACCGGTGGAGAAGGGTTCCCTTTTCCCCGCAGCCCCGCCAGCATTCGTTATTGGTTGATATTTCCATATACGTGGTTCTTTCTGGAGTGAGGTGGAATCTTAACGTTGTTTTGATTTGCATCTCTCGGATGACTAGTGACGTTGAACATTTTTTCATATATTTATTTGCCATTTTTATTTCTTCATCTGAGAAATGTTTATTCATTTCAGTTGCCCATTTTTGGATTGGGTCTTTAAATTTGGGAGGTTTAATTTTTTTTGAGTTCTTTGTATATTCTAGATGTTAGACCTTTGTCTGATGGATAGCTAGAAAAATTTTTTCCCACTACGTGGCTTTTTTGGTGATTTATTGGTGCTCTATTGGTGATTTATTTTGCTGTGCAAAAGTTTTTAATAGCATGTGGTCCCAAGCACTGATTCTTTGTATTGTTTCCTGTGCAGTCTGGGCTCAGTTCATAAATTTTTTCCCTACTCCTATGTCTTCAAGGGTTCTTCCTATTCTATTCTCCAGTAAATTTAGTGCTTCTGTTTTAATGTTTAGATCTTTGACCCATTTCGATCTTAGTTTACTACATGATGGGAGACATGTATCTAGTTTTAGTTTTCGGCATGTGGCAAGCCAATTTTTCCAGCACCATTTCTTAAAGAGGCTATCTTTCTTCCAGTGAGAGTGTTTGGCTCCTTTGTCAAAGAAGAGGTGTTTGGAGTTGTTTTTGCTTCTTCTAGCCTGTTCCATTTGTCCTCAGGTCTGTCTTTTTGCCAGTACCATGCTGTTTTTATCACCATACCTTCATAGTAGAGTTTTAGATCGGGGACTGTGATGCCCCCTGCCTTTCCCCTGTTGCTTAGTATTGTTTTTGCTATTCTTGGTCTCTTCTGGTTCCAGATGAAATTCATGATTGTTCCTTCTAATTCTTTGAAGTATGTTGGTGGTATCTTGATTGGAATTGCATTAAATCTGCATAATAATTTAGGAAGTATAGCCATTTTCACTATGTTG
>PVJO010033092.1:0-12465 GCA_004026905.1 Hystrix cristata | reverse complement strand
CAAATGACCAAAAAAAAAGAAACATTCTCAAGAAACACTCTCAGCCTTATTAGCTATCAGAGGAATGCAAATTAAAGCCACAATGAATTACCACTATACACCCTCCAGAAAGGCTAACATTTTTTTTCTTTTCTTTTCTTTTTTTTTTTTTTTTTTGGTGCTGGGGATCAAACTCAGGGTATTATGCTTGCTAGGCGAGTGCTGTACCACTGAGCTAAATCCTCAACTCCAAGGCTAAAATTTAAGACACAAGAAATGCTCTCAATTTGAAGCCATAGATTTAATCAATTCAAAAGAAGTTTCTTGAATAAATGTAATATATCCCCTATATAGTATTCTAGACATCTCAGATCAACCTAAAAACATTTGTATGTGTATATAAATATGTATACCAGTTTCTTTCTCCTTCTCCTTTTCTATCTACTTAAAATCTTCAGTGTTAGACCTCCCTCCTCACCTTATGAGGACTCTGGCATTAGCTAGGAGCTGGACAGAGATGACTAGCTCCTTTCGGTTCTGATCTTCTCACCTACTCACTTCTCTTGGTAAATAAATAGCAAGAACTGTGTGGCCATGACAGAGGAGCCTTGGCCAGGGAAGAGAAGTGAGTGGCCTTTCTCCATTTGCTCAAGGGAGAAGATGGTGTTCTAACAGGTACAGTTCTCTAGCCCAGTGCCAGTGATCTTTGGCTGGAGAAGCTCTTGATTTTTATTGTTCTGACTTGTTTAATGGTTTGAGTCCAAGAAGAAAGCAGTTGAGATTGTGTAGTTGAGGCAGATTTTCTGTACCTCTTTTTTATTTCCCTGTCCTCTGTCATAGGTGATGATAGCCACCACACCACGCCCTTATCTGGAGATTAATAGAATCTTCATCATCTGTTTCTTTTCCAGGGATGCTTCATGTCTGAGGGCAGCAGGTTGTACAACAGGAAACCGTACTTTGAGAATTACATAAACGGATATTTTAAAATATTAAAATTTGGTGATTGCTTCATGAGTATGTCATACTAACCCTAGCTCTTCTCAAAAGTAACCTACATTCTCCTGCATCTGTGGGTCAAACCCAAGTTCCAGATTCCTGCTTGAACCAGGTGTGGCTTCACACCCTTCTCTGGACTTTCTGTTTCATTAAATGATGCCTTTGGTGATACTTCCCAAAACAGGTTCTGTGATTTGAGAATAGTGTTGTCACTGAGGAAGTGAGTTACCCTGTCAGGTGACACTCATCCCTCAGAAGAGATCCTCCCCCAGAAATACCTGCTCTTGGTGGACTGCACACTGATCAAGGTGTTGTTAGAAATTGAGAATTTTGGCTGATCATCATGTCATTTGAAAGGCCACAGTGCCATTAATGAGGAAATGTAAAGAGTGCCTCTAAGACTAACACCTCCAGCTTATTGGGCACTAGTTATATCCCAGGGATTATACTAAGTGATTAGACAGATAACCTTATTTAATCCTGTCTCAAACCTTATAAAATAAGTATTATCATGCCTGTCTTACAAATTAATAATTTGAAGCTTAGAAAATGTCGCTTGCCCTAGGTCATATAACCGGGAGGGGGTGAAGATGGCAATCAGATTCCCAAACTTCTCTTTTTTAATAAGCCACTAGACCTTAGGTTCCCACTTGTCCTGTCCTGAAAATTCTACCCCAGTGCATTGGGGTGATGGTGGTGGTGGTTCTGGGATCCCTCACTTCCCAGTTTTCATCATTGGGAAGCCTGGAACTACATGACAGTACGCAATACAGCCTCTCTGGGACTTTTCCCTGGACTTCTGCTTAGCACAGTTTGGTACTTATTATTTAGGCTGTCCTTACTGAAAGGATATGAAACCAATGACTATTCCCAGTGTGTGAGAGACAGAGGAGGGCCCTGTGAGGCAGCAGGAGAGTCACCTCTCACTTTCCCTGGGAGAATCTTAAGCTTAGTATCTAATATTACTGTTTAAACCAGTACAGCTAATCAACTAATTCTTTCCCATAACTAATAGGACAATAAACTAAGAATATTACATAACATTTATCTAGCTACTGTGCGCATATATATATATATATATATATATATATGTATTTGTAACTCTGTGAAAATGAGTTACTTGAGGTGGTATGTTAAGCTCTGCATTTATTTTTGTTGTTGTTGGCCTGCTTATTTTCATTTTTTGTTTTATTCTTCAGTTCCCAGCTTGCCATTTGTATGATGGCCTTCCTGGTCAGTCCTTTCCTAACAGGATAAGCTCCTTTGAGCAGCGCACAAGTCTCTGCAAACACTAAGCCAATCCTTTAGTCTCTTAGTCACTGAGACAGAACTAGGTGACTTGCCTTTAGGTCCTTTGTGCGTCACTGACACCAAGTTCCCAGCTCCTTTGATTTTGCCTGGACTCACTTGTGCTCTGTGAAGCAAGATGTGACTCGCCAGGCAAGAGAGGCCAGCTCAGTGGGAAGGAACTGCTAGAGAGGAGCAAAATAGAGCACTTGAAAAGGAAATGCTGACATGATGCTAATTGGGTTGAATTTCTTGACATTGTAATACCAACTTCCTGGTTACCCAAATACTCATTTTCATTTTAATCTCCTAAAAGTAACAGGAAAAAAGGTGGGGAGAAAAGTTGTGCCTTCAGAGGCAAAGTTATCAGCCCTGTGGAACTTTCTCCCAAGAGTCTTAGTCACCTTGAACCCCTTTTCTTGGAACCCTAATTTTTGCATTCTCATAAGACTTACCTGTTTTATAACTTTGCTTTGCATGCTTCTGATTGCAGTTATACCTGTTTTTCTGTAAGTTCCTATTCACATTAGCAGTCTAAGGAAACTCCTTGGCTTGATTGCCTCCCTTGGTCCTGAGTGTGGCTTTGGCAGTCTGTGTCCAGTTAACAATGGGGACAGAAATAAAGCAGATCATCAGGACAGGTGAGGAGGCTTGAGGAAGAACATTTTGGATAAACTGCCCCACGAAACTCCTTGTCCTCCCTTGTCTTTATTACATCCAGACTCTACAGTCAGTTTATTGACTAAGGAAACATGCTCTATATTTTCTCTGAAATTGTTAAAATGCAAGATTCCAACAGTTAGCTGTTTGTGTGTATGAGAATGTGATATTTATGTGGGTAATAATTGGCTTTACTTCAAATCAGTCATTAGCTTCTATATATGGAACATTTACTTTAAAGATTGGTCTCTTAAAAATATTAATGTGAAATCACTTTGCTAACACTTTTTAGTTAGGAGGAAATGGATATGTGTTGGATAAACACTACATACTCCTGGGTTTACGTGAATAAAGCAATTTTACTTCTCTGGGCCTTGATTTCTGTATATGTATAGGGGTAGACTAGATGTTGTGTGAGTTTTAGAACAAAATTTGCTTTTTTTGATTTGAATCATTGCACAAGAAAGCAATGAAAGATGCAGAAAACGGTAGAAGAGTGATTGCTAGCAACTCAGCTTCTCTAGGACAAAGAGTCTAGAGTCTGGAAAACTATTGCTTGGAGAGGGATTGAAGTGAGTGGAGGTGACCCAGGAATCATAATGGAACAGACAGAGGAGAAGAAAATAGGATTGAGTGATACAGAAGAAATAGCTCAAACCGTGGAGGAGAGCCCTCCACAGTACCACCAACAGCAGTTAGCTAGCTGCCAACTGGGAGGCAAAGGGAAGCTAAAAACTTTCTGCTGAGGGAGAACTGGAGAACTTCATCGGGACCCAGAGAATCATGTGCAGTTGGAATCAGTGGGCAGAGCACGAGACACTGCTTCTGGAGTGGCCTTCCACAGTCAGCATTGTTGAGTGACTTCAGTATAAGTACCTGCAGCTACAGCCATGGAGCAGGAGCTGTCAGGGATGCCATTGTAAGGCAGGGTTGAGTGTTTGAACCTGGGTCCCAGAGAAGCCCTTTGGCTGCTTCACATTGCCGAGTTCCCAGAGTGGACGAGGAAAAGATAGTCACTGGAGACTGCTAGCAGTTAAGGCAGACTAGGGGGAGTCCTGCTGAGAGGCAGGAGCTGATGAACGCAGATTGAGCTCCTGTGGCCAGAGACCAGGTTCAGCCTGAGTTACACAGGATTGGAAGCTCACATTGGCACTGAGTTCTCACTGTAAGCGGATCACTATACCCAGCACCATTCTTGGGGCAGATTGATACCTTAGACTTGCAGTGTACAGATATGTCCTACCTTAAGCTCTGCTCCTTAACTCATGCATCCAAAACAATAGAAAACTATTATTCTTTGATTGTATTATTTTTTCAGTTTTTATTTGTATTTTACTTTTAAAATTTTTTATTCTTTGCTGTTTTCCTTTTGTACATTTTCCCCTTCACTTTTATTCCATTATTTTGCCTTTATTTCTAAGTATGTCAGTGGATGCCTGCTTCTCTTTCTCTTGTCTTTTTTCTCCCAATATAGTTTACAGAGGGTAAGGGAGTTCTCCCTTATCCCTTTATGGCTCTCCTACTTGTATCCATATCTCTTTGCCTGATTACTTTCTCCTGTGTCTTATTCAGTCTCAATTTTTCTTTTCTTTTCTCCTTTTAACTTTTTCTCTAATATTTGTAACAGTCATAGAATCTTTTCCCATCCCCATTTGATACACACACACACACACACACACACACACACATACACAGACTCAGGTACGCATAGGAGAATGGGGAAGCAAGGAAACGGAAGACCTCTGAACCCCTACCAGCTCTCCCAAGGCAGTGCAAGGAGTCACAAAGAGAGAAGAAAACAAATACCAGGTGGCAGAAATCTATGAAACTTTCATAGAAAGATGAAAGAAATAGATAAATTCAAAGAGGAAATGAACCAAGCATTCACAGCCTTTTCACTCAGTATGCCCAAAGTGAATTTTGGAGAAATAAGTAAAAAATAGGACAAGCTAACAAAACAGTTCAAAATTTGAATGACAGATTTAACAAGGATATGAAATCCTCAGAAAGATGTCAGACAGAAGCAAAATAAAAAACTGTAGAGAATTCATACGTTGCAGAAATGACCAATGTGAAGACGTAGTTCTGATAAGACAAAACAGTGAATTATGACAAAGAGCTCATATAAGCCAAAAGGAAAGTAAGACAAGAGAAGACTGTCTAGAAGCTACTAGATGACAAAAAGAAGATCAATGTAAGGCTAATTAGAGTTAAAGGAAAACTGGAGGATAGCACAGATGGATTCACTAACATGCTTAGAAAAATCATGGAAGAAAATTTCCCAAATAAAAGAAAAGAGTTTAAAACGCAAGTAAACGATGTTTATAGAACACCAAACAATGCTGATGAAAAATGAACCTCGCCAAGGCGTATCCTTAATAAATTACCAGATATCCAGAGGGAAAAAAACCCCAGAATTTTAAAGACAGCCAGAGAAAATAAAAAAATCGTTTATAAAAGTAAACCAGTTAGAATTACAGCAGACTTCTGAACACAAACCCTAAAGGCCAGAAGAGCTTTGAATGAAGTATTTCAAACCTTAACAGCAAGTAACTTCCAACCCAGATTAAGTCACCCAGCAATGCTATCCCTCAAAACAGATAGAGAAATGAGGTATTTCCATAGAAAGATCAGCTCAGAAGATATATAAGGCTAAACCAGTTCTAGAGAAAGTAATACTCTCAACAGAAACAATTGGACACAGCTGAAAACACAGAAGAAACTAGGGAGGTCAAAGAATAAACATCAACAAAAAACAAAGGATAAACATCAACAGAAAAACAAAGGATACACCAATAGATAAAGAAGGCAATGATAGTAAATAACCAACACATCTCAGTAATATCTCTCAATGTTAACAGCTTCAGTGCTCCAATTAAAAGACACAGACTGGCAGAGTAGATCAAAAAACAGAATTGAACAATCTGTTGCATTCAAGAAACTCATCTTACTCAGAAAGATATTCATAGATTAAAAATTAAAGGATGGAAAACAACATTTCGTGCACCAAGACCCCCAAAACAAGCAAGGGTAGCAATTATAATATCAGACGTGGTAAACTTCAAGCTAAAACTGATTAGAGGAGACAAAATAGGTCACTACATATTAGTTAAGGGAACAATCTAACAAAGAAGAGATAACATTGATAAACATATGCACCAAATGCTGAAGTACCTTCATAAAAGTATCTTCTAGTTTTATCTACTTTTGTTTTATCTGCTATCTTCATAAAACAAAAATTGCTGAAATTAAAGATCAAATAAACACTAACACAATCATAGTAAGGGATTTTAACGCCTCACTTTCACAAAGAGGTAGATCAACTAAATAAAAAACCAATAAAGAAATTTCAGAGCTGAACCACACCCTTGAACATACAGACTTAATGGAGATACACACACACACACACACACACACACACACACACAGTATTCCACCCCTCTACAACAGAGTATACATTCTTTTCAGCAGCATATGGTACCTTTTCTAAAACAGATCGCATACTAGTCCACTAAGTCTGCTAAAGTAAATATAAAGGAATAGAAATAATCCTATGCATACTGTCTGACCACTGTGCAATGAAAATAGAAATCAGTGATAGAAGAAGTTCCAGAAAAATCAAAAGCTCCTGTCCTAACAATCTAGTCCTAAACAACCAGTGGGTCACAGAAGAAATCAAAGAAGTTTAAAAATTTCTGGAAGTTGATGACAATGACAATACAATTACAACTCATCAAAACCTCTGGGGCACTATGAAAGCAGTTCTAAGAGGAAAATTCACAGTCAATGCTCACATTCAGAAAACAGAGCAAGCTCATATAATAGACAACCTTATGAGAAATCTTAAGATACCTGAGAAACAACAACAGTCCAGCCCCAAACCGAAATTAAGGAGGGAAATTATAAAGATGAGAGTGGAAATCAATGAAAATGAGTCTTAAAAATTTTTTTAAAAAGCAATGATTCAAAGAGCTTCTTTGAAAGAATAAATAAAAGAGGTATGTTCCCAGCCAGACTTACCAAGAGAAAGCAAGAAAAGGTACATATCATGCAAATGGAAATGAAAAATGTGAAACCACAACAGACACTATCTAAATCTGGAAGATAGTAACTACTTTCAAAAATTAAATTCCAACAAATTAGCAAATCTTGAAGAAATGGACAGATTTCTAGACACACACAAACTACCAAAACTGACTCAAGAAGACAAATATCCTTAATTACCCAATAAAAAGCAATGAAATTGACATAGGAATAACGAATCCACCAACTGAAAAAAGGCCAGCACCTGATGGACTCACTGCTGAATTCTACAAAACCTTTATGGATGTTATATCACCAATATTCCTCAAGCTCCTCAAAGAAATTGAAAGGGGTGGAGTGCTCCCAAACTCATTCGTGGAAGCCAGTAGCACCCTCATCACAAAACTGGGTAAAACCCAACTGAAAAAGAAAATTACAGGTCAATCTCCTTAATGAATATAGATGCAGAAATCCTCAATAAGATATTAGCAAATAGAATGCAGCGCATTATCAAAAAAGTCATACATCATAATCAGATAGGTTTCATCCCAGAGATGTAAGAATGATTCAGCATATGTAAGTCAGTAAATGTAAAACAGAAGCAAAGTCAAAAACCATATTCTCATGTCAATACATGCAGAAAACACTTTTGACAAAATCCAATACCCTTTCATGACAAAATTCCTGAAGAAGACGGGTATAGAAGGCCCATACCTGTATCTGATAAAAGCTGTATATGACAAACCAATAGCCAGCATCATACTAAATGGGAAAAAACTAAAAATATTCCTCCTAAAATTAGGAACAAGACAAGGATGTCCACCATCTCCTCTGTTACTCAACATAGTACTTGAAACATTAGCCAGAGAAATTAGGCCAGAGAAAGAAGTAAAAGGGATACATATAAAAAAAGGAAGAACTCAAGTTATCATTGTTTGCAGGCGACATGATACTCTACATAGAAGATCCAAAGAACTCCATCTAGAAGTACCACGATACAAGATCAACACACAACAATCATTAGCATTTGTGTACACCAGAAATTAATGGGATGAGGAGATTATGAAAATAGTAGAATTCACGGTGGCTTCAAGAAAAATGAAATACCTGGGAATTAATCTAACTAAGGAAGTGAAAGACCTCTACAAAGAAACTACAGTGCTCTGAAAAAGAAGATTGCAGAGGCCATCAGAAAATGGATAGATGTCCCCTGCTCCTGGATAGGCAGAATCAATATTGTCAAAATGGCCATACTTCCAAAACTGTTACACAGATTCAATGCCGTCCTGATCAAAATACCAACAGCATACTTTACAGATCTAGAAAAAACAATCCTAAAATTCACATGGAACCAGAAAGACCCAGAATAGCAAAAGTGATTTTGTGTAACAAGAACAAAGCAAGAGGCATATTAATACCTGACTTCAATGTATACTACAAGGCAATAGTGATAAAAATGGCATGGTACTGAACAAAAACAGATATATGAATCAATGGAGCAGAATCGAGGATACAGAATTTTCCCAAGGCACAGATAGCTATTTGATCTTCGACAAGGGGTCCAAAAGCATATGTTGGATGAAAGATAGCCTATTCAACAGTCACTGCTGGGAAAACTGATTATATATGTGCAGAAGATTGAAATGGGCCCTTATCTCTCACCATATACTAAATTAAAATAAAAATGGGTCAAAGATCTAAACATTAAAACAGAAACGGTGAACCTACCAGAAGATAAAATAGGTAAAACACTTGAAGTCATAGGTGTAGGAAAGAATTTTCTAAACAGAACCTCAGTTGCACAAGGAACATCAGCAAGAGTCAATAAATGGGATTATATCAGATTGAAAAGTTTACATCAATCAAGAGAGTGAAGAGACAACATAGACAGTGGGAAAAATATTTTCTAGCTATTCCTCGGACAAAAGACTCTAGAATTTACAAAGAACTCAAAAAAAATTAAACCACCAAAAATTAAAGATACAGTCAAGAAGTGGGCAAGGGAAATGAACAGACATTTCACAGAGGAAGAAATACAAATGGTCAACAAATATATGAAAAAATGCTCAGCACCTCTGGCCATTAGAGAAATGCAGATTAAAACAATGCTAAGAGACCATCTTACTGCAGAAAGAATGACAGTCATTAAGAAATTAAACAATAACAAATGCTGGTGAGGCCCTGGTGAAAAAGGAACCCTCCTTCATAGTTGATGGGAGTAAAAACTAGAACAACCATTATGGAAATCAGTATGGAGATTTCTCAATGAACTGAAATTAGAAATTCTGTATGACCCAGCCATCCCTGGGCTAGGTATCGTCCCTAAAGCAGCACAACTCACAATGACTAAATCATGGAAACAGTCTGTATACCCATCAACAGATGATTGGATAAAATGTGGTATCTATATATAATGGAATACTATTGTGCTATTATAGAATGACAGATTTGAGTCATTTGTAGGAAAATGTGTACACCTGGAAAATACAATGTTGAGTGAAATAAACCAGACACACAAGCTTAAATACTGTATGATATCTCTCATTTGAGTGAGGCAAAGTACAAACAAAGAGAATAATAAAGAATAAGTCGAAGGGGACAGGGAGAGGGATCTTTTGTGATAATGAAGTGGTCCAAGGGGAAAAGTGCAAGAGGTAAAGAGGAGGGGAAGGGGAAATAAGTGTAATAAAGATTTGCCATTACAGGAACCAAATAACTGCAATTAATATAAACATTATATGCCATAACATTAGCTAAGATTAATATCAACAAGAATGAAAAATAGGAGAATTGGAGGAGGAGGTGAGAAGTAGAAGGGAAGAGGAGGGGAGTGAGAAACAAGCTGTGGTGTGTACATAACTACTCCCCAAGATTATTGTAAACTGCATGAACTGCAAACATGAACTAATAAAATTTAAAAAAAAACTAAAGCTGAAAAAAAAGAGAAAGCAATTATAAGTTTTCCTAATAGTGAATCAAAGTAACACATTTTCACAAATATGAACCACATAGAATTTTAGCATATCGATTATGTTTCCATGTTTCTTTCTAGCTTTTGTCTTTATATACATACACGATACATGTATGAAATGGTATAATAGGGTAAGATCATATGCCATTGTATTATCATCATATAGATGAAATTTTGAATTTGGGTTTTATTTTTAGTATGTCATAAGTATTTTTCCTGTTGATAAATTTCATGATTTTTTTTAAAACAATAGCTGAATTTTATTACATGGAGTTAACATTTTAAAATGTACTTAAGCATTCTGGTTTTAAAAAAAACTAGTATTACTAACATTAAAGTTATTTATTAACTACTGTTTTTAAAAGAAAAATTTTGTCCAGTTTTATGTATAGACTTAAACATTCTAATGACTCCTAAAATTTATTACCTATTTTCCAAAGGGGTGGTACCATTTATGTTGTCACCAATAATGTGAATGTAACGATCTTACTATATCGTAGTTAGCGCTGAATATTGTTTTAACATGACTTCTTCTAATGTAATACAGTAAGACCCCACATAATGTGGGGGATATATTCTAAGAAGTCCCAGTACTAAATGAAACAGCATTAAACGAGGTCATCTTAACACATAAATAGTGGGGATAGATGAAGCAGAACAGAAAATAAGAAAATTTATCAATTTTCTTTGTTTTATCACATTACTTATTTACCTTTTTTGCTAATAATGATTTTAATTCATAAAACGTTCATAAAAATCTGAAAAATTTAAAAAAACAATTTATGTTTTTGAAAAGGAAGGTTTTTCATTGGAAATTCTTTTGTTTTTTTGTAATGAAGACATCTAATGTTGTTTGCCTTTTCTGGTTTCACTCAGCAAGCAATTATTGATAGCAGGACATCACATCAATGACACTTCATCTTGCCTTTGAACGTCTTTCAAAGTTTGGATCATTTTGTATAAACTGATCTATAATTTCTGTTACAGTCGCTAAACTTTTTTTTAAAGAAAATCCACTGAAATTTCCTTTTGCTTCTCATCTTCAGAAATGCTTATTTCATCATTTTCGTGCATTTGTTCTATTATTTTAAATTGTCATTGGAAAGACTTTCACCAGTAACTTGTAATAATTCTTCAGTATCTTGTGCATTTATATTGTTCAACCCTGTTTTATTGGCTAGCTTGACAGTTTCGTCAACATCAACAATTGGTTCTCTTCTGTCAGCATCCTTGCTTAGTTCCAGCCATAGTATATGTTTGTTCATCTGGTCTGATTTGTACTGCAATGACAACAAACACACCATGAGACTGTCCAGACATCACATGACGAAGTCCAGACACTACACAACCAAGATGAGATGTGATAGTGAAATCCCAACTTTTATGTAACTGCATAATACCAAAACAGTGTTAAGCAGAGCAGCATTAAGCAGGGTCTTACTGTGTCTTAGTTACTTTTCTCTCGTTGCTGAGACAAAATACCAGACACCCAAAGTTAGGGGAAGAAAAGTTTATTTGGCTCACAGTTTGTAGAGGTTTCAGTCCACAATCAGCTGGGTCTGAGGCAGGGCAGCATGGCAGACAGGCAGAAGGCAATAAGGTAAGCAAGGGATACAAGCAAGGGGACTAACCAGCTTCTTCCTGTCCCTTATATTTTATCCAGGCTGCTAGGATTAGGGCGGTGCTAAGCAATCAGTGGGTTGATTTAGTAATCACACGCCCTTAATCCCAGCATCACACACTCTAGATCCAGCAGCCTCTTACCACATGAGGCTTTGGGGTCACATCTAGACACAAACCATAACACACTGTTTATGTCAATTACAGAATTTTAGAACCTGGAATTTTATTTAGTTCTTCTCTTTAGAAGGATGATTTCATTGTATTTAGTAGCTTGGCTTCAGTTTATCATTTAATAGATGTAATAAAGTGGTGAATGGGTATTTACACACCGACTTATTTTAACAACCCTACAAGCCCGTATGATTACATCTCCACTTTGTAGCTGAGATCAGTTAGCTGTCCAAGGGCTTGTGACTAGCTAACCATCAGCACTAGGCTTTAGTCCTTGGCAGCCTGCCTTTGACATCCAAGTGCTTGACTGCTGTGTTACACAGCCCCCCTCCATGCATATTGAGCACTTACTGCTTGCCGGGTAAGGATGCTATTGTGGGCTCCCCGGGGTAGTCCTTGCCCTCATGGATGTTAAAGCCTAGAGAGGGAGTTAGACTTCAATCATTGTATACATACATAATTATAATTTTTTATGTACTGTGAAAAATAAGAGCAGGAAGTAACAGCAGCAACTTATGGGAGTCATTCATTCAGCTTTGGAGATGCTGGAGAGCAGGGTTCCTGGGAAGCCTGGATGAAGACCTGCCAGACACTTCAGTGAAGACAAGAGGGATCAGAAAGACAATGCTATGGAGGCAGGTGGGAAGTGCATTGTAGACAGAAGGAATGGCCTCTGCACATGTTGTAAAGCTAGAAAGGCCTTTGTCTTTGCACTCAGGATCAGGTAGAATAACCAGTCATGGTTGCCGGAT
>PVJO010033091.1:0-12471 GCA_004026905.1 Hystrix cristata | reverse complement strand
TGAGGGTTTAAGCCCAAACTAGAAGAAATAATCATCATATGAAGGATGTGATGAAGGCAGAACATATCCAAGGACATATAAAGGACACTGCAGAAAGGAGAAGCATCACATGTTTGACATGTTTAGGAGTAAGGAGAGGCTTGGGGCTGGGACTTGGAGAGAGGACAAGAGTGGCAGGAGGTGTAAGGGGACATCATGCTGGGACCCAAAGCCATGGTGAAGATTCTGTCCTTTCTGCTAAGTGAAGACCTTAGAGGGTTTGCATACTGCTTAAGGACCCAGTTTCCTCTTTGAGACCACTCAACTGCTGTGCAGCGTGGCCTGGAACAAAGCATCGGAGGAAGTCATCGCCACGCTAGAGATGCAGCAGGAGGGTGGCTGGGACTGAGGGGCAGCAAAGGAGACACGCTGGAATGGACACATCAGATCGGAAATACAACCAGAAGCAGAAAAATATTTTTAAAAGGGTGATGAGCAGAAAGGAAATCTCTAGAATGACTTTGACATTGTTGGCTTTCGCAGTAGGTAGACGTTCCAGTCACTTTCAGAGATGGAGAAGGTAGATAAGAAGGAAAGGGTTTTGAACACATTATGTTTGCAAGAACCAGGATGCCTGTGTGGAGTGTCTAAATTAAGTGCTCACAGAAGAAGCTCAGCCTAGTGATATAAATGAGGAAATGTAATTATGGTGAATGCTTCTCTGTCCAAATGCCCTTGGTGGATTTCCTTTGCTATAGCACACACTTTGGGGTCTTCAAGATGCTATTGAAGCCCCCCTGTCATCTTATCTACACCTTGCAGGATTAGTGATACATGGAAGTATTTTTTCCTGGATTCTAATATGAATTAAAATATAAAGCAATAAACAAAAGTGAAGGCTTGATTCTGTGTATGAGTCTCCCCCTTCTGCAAGATAGTATCCTCTATTCATTCACACTTTATTTTTACCTCAGTAATAACCCTTAACAGCCTATATGGCATTTATGTATTTATAGTTCTGCCTACCTTACTAGAACTCATAAAGTGTAGAAGAGTTCGTATTAATATCATGGTACCCAAAGCCTAATACCCAGGACCCCGGAGTGCTTTACTCACAGTATATACTTAATAAATAATAAATCTAACTGGTAACGCACACTAAACAGAGCAAATCAGAATTGAATTTGCTCAGGGGAGATTTGCAGACTCTAGGAACACAATTCTGGAGCATTGTTGAGGAGCCGGGAATTACAGAAGCGAGCAAACGAGATGCCTGAACGTGGCTGACTTGATTTTCCCTGCAGCGTTGAATCAGGCTGTCTAGTCAGTCTTGTGTTTGTTAAGTGATTGCTATGCCCTCTCCTGCCATGCTGCAACTCAAGGAGGCGGCTGAAGGAAGGGGATATTGTAAGAAAGAGAAACCTGAGGTCTTTTGTCCCCCTCTTAAATTAGCCCTCACATGTGCCATTACCAGAACAAATGGGTACTATTTTCTTTCCACTTCTAAACATATTTAGGCTGCTCCTTGGAGATTTCTTTCCCTCTTCAAGTCTGTCTTGGAAGTGAATTTTCAACTGACTTTATTTCTATAACAATACATTTTGGAGTCCAGCAGTACATTTGACGGTGTATTGTGGCTGGGCTCCTTTGTCCCTAGAGGTGACCTTGCCCAGGTGTGAGTCCTGTTCTGCTACTCTCTGGCTCTTCTTTAAGAGACATTAAGAAGTTCTCCAGAACTGATGTGGTTTCTGCTTTGTGATAAACTCAAGGCCTCTGGAACATCTAGTTACTTGGGTCTAAAGGCACAATTCTGAAAGGCACAGTAAGTCCCAGAAATCTTAGTTTAGATCTGCTTTATAATTCAGAATGTGAATAGGGCAATATCTGGAGAGACTGGAGGAAACAAAAGAAAAAAATGAATCATGAGCTTGAAAAAATGAAACATAAGCTTGAACTTAGGGTTTAAGAATGTTCTCCTATTCTGTGTAAAAGGCAGAAATTATGAGTTTAGGATAAAGTTCACAAAGTCGAGTACTGTTGGGTCCAAGAGGGTAAAGTGAATGGGTAAAGCAAACCTGGTGTAGACAATGGAGCAGACAGGGTGAGCCATGAAAACATGACAGTATCTACAAGCACCGTCTGGCTTAGAAATGTCCGCAGCAACCAATAAACATGATGTGAATTGGAGCCTTTAGGAATGTACATCAGTTCGTGCTCTTCTGTGTAGAACCCTACAGCGTCCTCCCCTTCTTGCGGAGCGGAATGCAGAGCCCTTCCACTGCCTGGGAGGCCCCCACTTGACCTGCTCCTCCCCTGACCCCACCTCATCACCCTCTTCTCTTCCCGGCCATTGCAGCCCCTTGGCCTTCTCACACTGGTCCTTGAATGTAACTATCACATTCTTTCTTGTCCCAGGCATTTATTCTTGTCACATCCTTTGCTTGGAATAATCTCCCTCCAAACTGAGTGCACACTTTATGAGTTTGCGCAAGGTGAGCGGTGTTGGATGTTGCCATCCCCAACAGCACTCTGGCTCCCTACTCCCCGTCTTCTGTCTTTTCTTTGATAGTTATTACATCCACACTTTGGAATATTTATGAAAACATTTGAAGCAGATACACAGTACTACTTTATTATAGTTATTCTCTTAAGAGTGTGTGTGTGTGTATGTGTGTGTGTGTGTGTGTGTGTGTGTGTGTGTGTATGTGTGTGTGTGTTACCGGCACAACTTGGTTTAATCTTGATAAGAATGTGCACACTGAAGGAGTGGGGCTTTGTGGGGTTTTAAGTATTGAGCAATATTATTCTTCTTCAACTCCTTTTTAAACACACCCTGTTGAATTGTTGTTCCTTCACTCAATGTGAATTCTTGGGCATATTTCCTTATTATTTCAGGCCACTGGCTTCAAATAACATAATCTTCTTCTGGATAAAACCTAGTTTTATTTTCTGCTCTAATTGACAAATTGTTCTCAACCATCAGTTTGAGCCTTGCTCAGTTGAATAGATTACAGAATGGAAGAGGATCCTGGCTGGCCTATTTACTCTTTCCTTATGTCACCAGTTCACATCTCTCCTCTCTTTCCCTCACCTAGCATTCTGTTCCTGCCTCTTCGGGTGCCTCACTAGAATCGTACTCTTTGGGCATGGTGGATGCCTCAATACTAACTTTTTCTTTAATGGAGAAGAGTTGTAGCTCCTTTAGCAATCCTCTATCTGCATGACTCCTGCCGGACTATTACTTAGCTCTGAGTGAATGCCTAAATTTCCCTGGTAGCGTCTGCATACGGTGGTTCGGCTCCACCTTCTCCTTTGATTGTCCTTAGGTCCTCCTTAAACTGACTTAAAACTAGCTACCCTGGGTGGGTCTTCTTGGCCATCTCTGTCCAAAGACACTGCTACTTTTCCTGCTCTTCCAAGCCAGCCTCTTTCTGCTTCCTGTACCTGCTCTGAACTTCTAGGACACATGTGTCAGGCATTTTAATTTTAATACTATCAACAATTTCCTTCATTTGGTTCCACCTACATATGTCTTTA
This sequence comes from Hystrix cristata, assembly GCA_004026905.1. Taxonomy (NCBI): domain Eukaryota; kingdom Metazoa; phylum Chordata; class Mammalia; order Rodentia; family Hystricidae; genus Hystrix; species Hystrix cristata. The sequence goes on along the minus strand of PVJO010033091.1, from coordinate 8,955 downwards.
AAGATCATTTTTCTATAAATCTCTTGATTTACTTATGTATCTCAGTTTCACAATTTTTTTTTTTTTAGTTTCACAACTTTTTAATGTGTCCTGTGTAGAGGTTCTAGTATCTATTGATCTTAGTCTTTGCAAACTTGGACAAAACTCTAAGGAATAATAGAATGTTTACATTTACGATTATACTGGAGGTACATTCGATGTATAATTCATCCATTACATTTGTGTCATATTAAAAAGTTAGTCTGTTTTTTTCTATTTGGCATAACAAAAGATCCACAGTTCTAAGAAATACAAAATGAATCCATTAATCCTTAAAAATATGTTACAGAAATGAGATGAATCATGTAAAATGTAAACGTATATACATTTAAATGGTGTTTATATATTTTATTTATAAGAACACAACGTACAGATTTAACAGTTATTTAACATGAAGAAAGATCAATGGTAATATCTGTTAATATATTTGAAATTCCGTTATGGCAAAGACATTATTCTAAGATAAAAATACAGTAGAATGAGTTTAAGGCAATTGAGACAAGATTATCTGCAAATCTTTTTAACAATTTGTCTATAATGACACAGAATTTGAGAATGCTATCAAAGAAAATAAAGGAGTCTTTATATTTTTGCAATAAATAACCTTTTCTTTCCACCACTCCCTTTTAAAAACAAAAGGAAACAATTTTAAGTAGAATGATGATGAAGCATTATGCAGGTAATTGAAAATGCGAAGAAACTATTTCTGTGCCTCATTATACATTTTAAATTGCTGTTCCAGTATCCTAGATTTGCTTAAACAGTTAAATACCTCCAAACATAGCAGTAGCCTATTCTCTGGAACAGAAGCATTGATTGTATGTGTCACATGCTTGAGGAATGTGGAACAAACCGAAGGCTGACGATGTCCAAGCAGTCCAGGAGCCCTGTCTAGACCAAGCTGCACTACCAGCGATCAGGCCATTGGAGAGTTTGAGCTGTGGACAAGGGAAATTTGAGTTTGCCAATTTAGCAATGGCGTTGAATTCTCACACTGAAATAAAGCCCAGGGAAATAACATGTAGGGCCCAGAAATGTACAAATCAAGTAAGCTGTAAAATGATACAATTTTTTCCTTTCAATATCTTTTCTACATAAGAAAGTGGCAATCCTGAGGAATTTGAACTTAAGTCACCTATTCTTGATCTTTCCAGGACTTGAGAAGAGAAGGTTTGAGACAAATCCCCCGATGCCCAACCCTTAGAATCAGGATCTGACCAGTCATTGAAGTGGGGGATGGACCAGCTCTGCTGTCCAGGAATGCGACTCTGTATGGGATTGAAGTGGTATAAGGGGCTAAAGGCATAAGTGAACTAGTTATTAAAAAAAAATTCAAAATATCACAAATGAAAGTGATTCCAAAGGGAAGAAGTACATATATTCTTAAATATTGAGGCCGATATTAATAATAAATAAACTTTATTTGATTTGGTCTTGGGTGTTGTCTATAAACTGAAAAGTAAGAAATTGTTTCAATAAACAAAATTTCACATTTATTTATAGTCAGTAGATATTTAGAAAGCCACAATGATACTAAGGTTAAATCTCTGGAATCAAAGTGAGTTATAAGACATTAAAAGGAATGTCTGAAGAAATGGAGAAAACTATTACCTTTGCTTAATTCTCTCAGTATCTCTGTTATTATTGATTCTACATACTCCCCCGGAGACATGGAGGGTTTGCGAGACTCTGAAGACAGACACTGGTGAACATTTAGACCTATAGAAAGCTCGGCTCAGAAGTGAAGAGAGAAGGCCACTGGCCTGCAGGGTGAAGTCATCCCTTTTCTATGTGCATTTATCCTCTTTGCCCCACTTCTTTCACAGCTTCCCCGCTCTGTAGCCAGTTAACCAAGAAGAATTCAACAGAATCGAGTCTCATTTCTGCCTTCATTTTATATTTGTATGATAGGATTGTCTCTTTAAATTCACCTCTTCGAATTTTAGATTTTTTATCCGGTGTACAGGAGTAATAATAGAGTTTACTGAGACTGTTAATAGAGATGTGAGGTTTAAAATAAATAGCAGATCACGTCTAGCACAGAGTAATTATTCATCATGGTGCTCATTACCGTGTTTCCTGTTCTGGCCTTCCTTTTGGGGCTATATCAGTTTCCCAGTCATGGAGAGATAATTGTTAGGCTTACCTCTCTGTAGCTGACAAACTCCATGTGCTGGATTCTCAATTCCGCATTTCAAGAAGAGGAATTTTGTTGGCTTAGGCCAGAGTCCTAAGGTGTTACCGTGGCTGCGAGCCACCAGCCTTTCCGTCAGGTGTCTGTCCCTAGTAGAATCCTTTCTCCCTAGAGGCAGAGAAAATATGGCATCAAGATCCACAGTTCATATTAGCAGGAAGTGGAAAAAGTCTGATTCCATTAGACTGTATGTGCGGGCCCCAAAATCTCTGCACGGAGCAGAAATCCCTATGAAATTTGTTTTAAATTTTGCTGATACTACATAGAGGTACTGTCAGTATCGGCATGTCATCGAGGTAGGTAATTACTTCTCTAAATCTAGTGTAAGGATTTTCTGAATTTTTAGGTTTCCTTGTTGACCAAGTGATTTGGATGAGTTCCAACTCCTTCCTTCCCTCCAATGATGCGAGGTAGAGTCTGTATCTAAACATGAGAAATAGCTTGTCAACATGACTGAATTGGTCAGTATTGTCTGTCACAGCAAGTCCTCACAATCAGTCTGGAAGTGCCACAGTGCTTCTGCAATCAGGATTGATTATTATGAAAGCCAGCTGTGGCTCATCTATTTCATTGCAGATGGCCACAGCCTTTGATTCCATCGAGAAAAAGTAATTTGTCACCAAGAACTCAAATGCCGCCTTCACAGTATTTTACTCTCAGAGACACAGGGAGGATAAATGACCATATGCAGCTGAATGTGGATTTGTCGAACCTGTTACTGAGGGTCTTTTCTGTAGCAAGTGGTGAAACGAGGGCTGTGGGTTCGCAGTTCTAACGCACCTTCGCGTGAATGATGGACATGATTTTTAGTCCTCTTGCCTTGCACACGTGTGATGTGTGTCTGGGTTCACAGCTTCAGAAATCCAGGTAGCTCCCAAAACAAGGCAAATGCGTCATTTCGGTCATAATAATATAATATAATAATATATTAAGCTTCGAACAAATGGCCTTATTGTTAGACTTATTGCTTCCCAATTTGATAAGCATTTAAGTTACCATACAAAATTACTTTGTTCATTTCAGTAACAAAGAAAGAAATAGATGAAGTCGAAGTTTGATTTAAAAGTCTCTGTTTTGCTCAAGATAAGCTGGTAAAAAGACATTTGTTGAAGGTACTAAGGGCTGTATTTTCAAAAGCTCACTACTAATTTGAACCCTATCAAAGAAACACACACATATGTGCACCCATTTTTCAGTACATATCAGGAAACATGAATAATTGAACTGCTTTTGTATTTCAGATTTTCATTAAATACAACTCTAATGCTCCTAGTCTTCAGTCTTCTGTCAGGTTTACTTTAGCAAAATGAATTAAAGAAATAATGGATCAAATAAAGCTTTCTATCAAGAAATCCACACAATCTGAGTAAAAATAGTATAAGAAAAATAATGGATTTCTTAGACTCCTCTAAATAATTCTTTTATTATTTTTAAGGGAGTATTATTTTGGTCATTCAAAGAACTGATCTTCATTACCTAAATGAAATCAGATTACTATTCACTGTAATGAACTCCCAAAAGAATGAAAAGACATGTTTCCAGGGAAAAATTCAGGAAATCTGGTTTATTAAATTGCTAGAGCTAAACTGTGAAAAAAAGAAAACAAATGGCAGTAGAATTTTGTGAAATAAACCAAGTCCATTTTAGCATGTTATTTGATAATGTATAAAGCACATGTAAGTTGCAGTGCTGGGTAAAATATGTACATTATATTATTATGTTCATTCTACTGTACACTTTAATTTAAAAGAAAACATTATCAGTTTGGAATTTGTGAATAAGCTGGATGTAAATCTATAGGAAACTTGAAGAATTTGTGTAGTTAGACAACCTTGGATTCTGAACTTTCTGTAACTGTGTATGATCATCAAACAGCTAGAGGTTTGTTTTATTGTTTTGTCCTTCACCTACAAAAATACGAAGTGATGATGTTTATCAGAAACTCTTGCAGTGGATGGAGGAGCAGCAAAGATCAATAGGTTAATATTTATAAACTACAATTCAGGGGATATAAAGTCTACAAATGCATAAAATAAACATTATGCTAATGATAGGCTATTGATCACAAAAAATTACTTTGCTCTGGGGTAACACCTTCCATTTGTTCAGTAGGTTGTATGTATGTTAGTCTTAGATGGATATTAAGTCATAGAAATAATTACCATTTAATAGCCTCAAGACTGATGTGGAGAGTGGAGAGCTTTCTATGGGGATATTATTTTTTATTTTCAAAGTTTTGTATTTGAAAGACAAAAAATAAGAAAATCATCCCTGATATTCTGTCAGATAAAGCTAACCATAAACTAAGACGGCATAAATATCCTCCTATTGCAGGTTTTCTACTTAGAAATCTTAACAATAACATTGATTTTGAAATTAATTTAAATATTATCTAATATTTTTAATTTTTCAAAGGATTTTCTATTTTTCTGTGTTTACATTTCATTTACTGCTGATGAAAACCAAATGAAACACATGGATATACAGAAAGGCCAGCGAAGAATCGCAATCCTTCATCCCACTTCATGGCATTACTAAGGTTCTTGGAGTCATCTGGATTTGTAACCTCAGTTGTTTCCTTCTTGTTTGATATCTAGAATCGGATGTCAGTCCTGATATCGCAGGACTAACTCTAGCTCTGACATCTGTGTATTTCCTTCTTTTTCCATCGTGACCCAGCTGCTTATTTCTTTTCATTGTAATTTTCCCGATGGCCTTCCTATCGCTGTCTCACTTAAACAGCCCTTTTGCTAATTCCTCCTTCAAGCCGTCTTGGATCCTGTTGCAATCATGCTACCTACAAACTCAGTGCTCCAATTTCCCTTTTTGGTCCCAAATGGTGGTTAAATATACAAAATTTGAAATGGATTGAATTGAATTGCAGTTCTGACTCCGGCTTTTTCTCTTTCCTTTTTTCTGCCTTTCTTTTCTATTATTTATTTTTTGCAGAGCTGGGGACCGAGCCCAGGGACTTGCACATGCTGGTAAGTGCTCTATCGCTGAGCTGTGCTTTCACCTGCCGAAGGTTATTTAAAATCTTGGAACCCATCAAAGGGTTTTTATGAGGTATAATTGACGTGATTAATTAATTAAGCAAATATTTACTAAATGTCTATTATATGTCAGACATTGTCCTGACACTGTAATAAAACAGAGAAAGAGTTCCCAGAGGGACGGATAATCAGACAGTACACACTCATGTGCGCACAGGCTCACAGACTTGTCCTTTGAGATTAGTTTCATTTTGCAGAAAAATTAGGACGTTAGTGCACAGGAATTCCTCACCTGATGTTCTGCCTATTAGTAATATATCGAGATGTTATTATTAACTAAACTTTGTTTTATTTCGTGCTTACTTCAGCAGTGCATATACTAAAACTTTGTTTTATTTCGATTTCCTTATTTCTTATCTAGAATCCTTTTTTTTTCAGTCTGAAGCTTGTATGCAGGATACCACAGCACATTCAGTTGTTATGTTTCTTGGCCATGGTAGTTGGAGAAATGCAACTCTTGGCCGTGATAGTTTCTCAGATGTCCTTTGTTTTCCATGCCTTTGACGGTTGTTGAATGTGAGATACCAATAAGAAATATGAAGAAAAATAAGACTAGGTGAAGAGATACAGAGCAAAAAGGAAGGCTTTGCTTTAGATAGCATGTAAGCAATTCTTTTTTTTTAAGGTGACCTTTGAACTGAAACTAGAATGTACTGAGAAATCAAGCCGTAAAACTAACTATGAAAGGAGATTTCTAGAGCTAGGAAATGCCAATGTAGACATGCTGAAGGGGGCCCTGATGCATAAACAAGGACCAAGGAAGATTGGTAGCCACGGAAATCATGTGGAAAGGGCCATGGATTTTAGCCTGAATGAAATGTGAAGTCCTTGAAGTATTAACATAAATAACATATATATATATAAAAATACATATATATCAGATATATATCTCAGAGATATATAAACAATTTTGTATCATGCCATCATCATAAAATTTTTGATTAATATTCATGTACCACAACCTACATCTGATCTGTGTTGCTATTTTCCCAAATTCCAAACTCCTAATCTGTGGCACTTATTAATATTCACTTTGCAGGACATGTTTCTGTTACTTCTCTGTCATAATCATGTCCAATATCAAAATCTACTTCAAGTAGCACTTTTAAGAAAACATGGGAAAGAGAATGAAGTGTCCAAATGGGAAAGGGAGCAAGGGAGGGGGAAAGGAACAGAGGGACAAGAGAAATAAGAAATGGAAGGAAAAAATGGAAACAAAGCTTTTGTAGATAAGGAGGGAGGAGGGGGTGAGGGGAGGGGAATGTGAAAAAAAGAAGCAACAAAATATGTCATGTACAGGTACAAATCCCCTATGATGAATGTTATCACTATGTACGTCTAAAATGTACCATTAAACTAAAATTAAATTAAAAAAAAATTCCAAACTCTAAGTCTAGGATACTCTTTTTTTCCTCAGTGTAATATGCTGGAAAACATGATTACATGGAAATACTACAGAGTTTAGAATTGTATGAGATCATGTTTTAATCTAGACTTCCTAGATTTGTTAATCTATTTTGTGTTATTATAACCAAATACCTGAGGCAGGATACTTTATTAAAAAAAAAAGGAATTTGTTTAGATGATAGTTTTGGAGACTGACAGTCCAAAGTGCCAGCTCTGGCAAGGCCCCTGGTGGCTACATCGCATCACAGCAGAAGCACGGGTGTGAGGGACAGCTCACACAATGAGACAGTAAGCCAGATAGGAAAGAGGCCACTCTTGCTCTTTCTAGAAAAACCCTCCCTCAAGTACAAACTCAGGGACCCGTGAGAAGTACATGAATCCCATCTGAGGGCTGTACCCCCAAGTGACCCGATCATATCTCACTAGACCCTACCTCCCCAAGGTCCCCACACCTCTTATCATCAACACACTGGGGACCAAGTTTCAAACACAGACATTTAACATTTCATTTCCAACCTGCAACCAAGCTTCAAACACACCAATAAAATGATATCCAAATGAGAGAGAGAGAGAGAGAGAGAGAGAGAGAGAGAGAGAGAGAGAGAGAGAGAGAGAGAGGGAGAGCGCGCGCACTGAAAGTAGAAGAGGGACTTCTTTTGGGGAAGGGAGAATAAATATCAGGGGCAGGAGGCAAGAGAAGGCAAGAGGGAAGGTAGGTGTCACCATGGCACAATATATGCGCATGTGTAAATGTCAGCGTGAAACCCATTAATTTACACAATTAATATGTGTTAATAATTATAATAAAAAACCTACATTATAGCATCAGGTTACTCTGAATCTTTTATCTGAAAATGGAAACATTTAGTTGCCTTATGAGTTTCCTTTGTGAGATAATACATTAGAAACCAAAAGAAAAACTAGTTATTTACAGTAAATTTTCAACTTTTGTTAAGACAGTACCTGATCCTTTCTTTTATAATAGCTATTAATATTTTTATATACATAAAATTTCATTCTGTGTCTTCTATACTTAACTACCTTGTTGAATGCTAAGGGTGATGATGGGTGGTTAGAAGCGTTAAAAAGATCATAATAGAGACCCTTCACTATGAAACATGTGCATCCGGGTTCAAGGGAGTACCAGGAAGAAGGAGAAAGGTTGACGCTGTGTGGAGAGTGAGAGCGGCAGCCCCTCACAGAAATGTTCAGTGCTCCTGTCCCAAGCCAGCCTGGAAGCTGGGCCACAGCCTGTGACCCCCATGCTCAGGAGGCTGAGGCAGAGGGGTTCCAAGTTTGAGGCCAGCTGGGTAAAACCATCCTAGAATCACCTCCTGTCCCCTGCATGATATTTTGATTGTGGTAAGTGCTCAGTAAATGTTAGTTGAAATCGGACACTCATGAGCACACATCGAATTGTTTCTCTGATATGAGAGACCATAACTGTAAATAAGGACAAAGAGGTGTAATAGATATTATATAAAAGGAGGATGGTGTGCAGAGGAGAGGAGTACTAGAAAGAAAGAAGGGGAAAAGCAGAAAGGCAACAGGGGAAAGAGAGGGGAAAGGGAAAATATATAAAATGATGAATGAACCTGCTGTAAATAGGGAGGGAGGGAGCAGAGGGGAGGGGCGGGGGAGAGGGGGGAGAACCAAGATGCATCATGTATAGGTACAGAATAATTGTAATGAATGTGACCATTGTATGTAGAATGTACCAATACATGTTCTTGGTTTAAAATAAATAAATAAATAAATTTAAAAGTAATAAATGTTAGTTGAAATTTCAAATCCTGTAAGTGAGACCAGAGGTGTGGATTACTGGGTGGCGTGCTCAGCACACCAGAGTGCCACATACAGAGCTGGGGCTGCAGGAGAAATTTGCGGGTGCCTGGTCTGCGCTTTACAGCCTTCAGTCAGAAAGGCGGAGGACTCCTGGGGGTTGCAAATTTACACAGAAGATTCCTTTAGCAGAAACTTAATCAGAGCTGTTAATCCTAAAATTTCCTCTTAAATAAATGACATAAAACAGAGATTATATTTGAATATTAAAAACCAAAGCCAGAAAAAATGGTAAAGTGTAGTTACACTTATTGCAAATAGGGAGGGGTGGGTGAATGGAAGGGAGGGGAGGGGAAGGGGGGAAGAGGGGGGAAAACCAAGATGTATCATGTACAGGTACAAAATAACCATGTTGATTATGATCATTATGTATGCAATGTACCAATACATGTTCTTGGTAAAAAATAATAAAAAAATTAA
>PVJO010033090.1:0-12456 GCA_004026905.1 Hystrix cristata | reverse complement strand
AGCTCACAGCACTGTCCCATGTACGTCCGTGTCTGCAGATGATGGCTGAAGAAATCTTTGCTGGAACCAGGATACGATGCTTGCAGCAGAGATGAGAACCAGAGCTCCCCTGTACCAACAGCAGCCATCCTCGACAACAGCAAGGCCCCGAGCTCCTTCTTCGATAAGAACAGCCAAGTCCCCTTCAGGAGAACCAGCCACAGCAGAGCGTCTCCTGGGAAACAGTCCACAACTCTCGTCTGCTCCTGTTCTTCTTTATGTTGCATCAGCAACAGTCCTCAGGTGGATCTTCTATGCCCAGAACCACATCAGCTCAGTCCAGCTGGGCGTTCTGGCTCAAGCTGACCACAATAAGTCCACCACAGTGGCCCACTGCAGCTTCCACGCCAGCCTGGGACTGGTGCCCCCACAGTCCTTGCTGTCACAACCATGGGTCTCTTGTCTCCTGAGTGTTCTCCAGCACAGCCAGAAGTGGTTGTTCAGGTTGCATCTTGCCCGGAAGTGCCTGCCCCACCTAGGGGATGTGTGGGACTCCAGAGCCAGGGGCAGGGGTACATCTTTGCACCGCATCCTGCAAGCCTGGACCCCCTTTGCAATTCATCTGCCTGGAGCAGGGGGCTGGTGATGAGCACGAAGAGCCAGATGTGGCCATGCAACTTGTATTCCTCAGTTTCCCCTACTTGGCTCTCCTCTCCCTGGTACTTCTACGAGCTTTATTTATTCATTTGTTTAGCGGTGCTAGGATGGACCGTGGGGCCTCACCTGCTAGGCCAGTGCTCCTCTGCGGAGCTGCACATACCCCTCTGTGAGATCTCCAGGGCCTTCCAGTGCATCCTGTTCTTTTTCGTGAAGTAGCAAGGGTGGGCAACCAGATGGCATGAGTATCAAGTCCTTGTATCTCTACCTCTTGCTCTTGCCACTTGAGGCTTCCTCACCCAGCTGCCCTACCTGAGCTTCCCGGACACCCCCCACCCTGTCCCCTGTGTACTTGGTTCCTAGCCTGAGCTCTGTGCTGTGGGTGAAATTGTGTCCCCCAAAATATATATCCGAGCCCTAACCCTGGTGTGGGAATGGGCTCTGGTTTGGGAATAAGTTCATGGCAGATGTCAGGAGTTAAGCTGAGGTCACACTGTATCAGGGTGAGTGCTTGATCCCATAGGACTGAAGTCCTTACAAGAAGTGACTCAGAAACAGAGACACAGAGAGAAAGGCATGGGAAGATGGACAAGCAATGGAAGGGGGGTGTGTGTGTGTGTGCATGCGTATGTGTGCGTGTGTGAAACGCAGCACCCGATGTCCAGGGGCCACTGGAGCTGGGAGCCAGGCTGGGGCCCATCTCTCCCACAGAGCCTCGGGGAAACTGACTGGGCTGGCACTCAGTCTCTCACTCTAGCTGCAGAACTGTGGAGACCAACTTCATCCATAGCCTCTTGACTTTGCTCCCCAGTTTTTAGCTCCATTAGTATCACCTGCATATTTGTTCAGTTTTTCACTAACTACTTTTGCAGATGGCGGGAAAAGCAGTGGGTTCACAGGGGCTGGGGATTTAGCTCAGTGGTTAGAGTGCTTGCCTTGCAAGCACAAGGCCCTGAGTTCGATCCCTGGCACCCCCCCCAAAAAAGCAGTGGGTTCGCTTTATCTGTGTCACGTTTTGTGTGGTGTCCATCCCTGTCACAAACACCACACAAAGCAACAGGAAGACAGTGGTGGTGCTCTGTGTACAGCTTGGCACTTCAGTTTGCAGCTGAGAATCTGAAATGCAGTACGCCTGGTGATGGCCAATGTGCTGTTAAAGACTGAGCTAATTACGTGAGAACCTTCTGAAATCAGAGTGCAGCATGGTCTAGGAGACCTTTGGGGTGCTGACCACACTGAGTTTGCAGTCCCGTGAGATTCTGGTCTTTTGAGCAGAAAGACCCTGGTCTTTCACCAAATCCTGCTTGCAGAGCCCATGCCATGGACCAGGCTCCAGGACGGGGCGTCCACCCGCACACGCCGAGCTCCAGGCCCTATGTTCCCGGGAGAGTCTTATTTTTAGAACTTTGACGTCCAAATTCCAGAGGAGGAGAAAATAATGCTTAGAGGAAGACTGGCGTTTTTCCTGCATCAAGCAAAGCAGTCCTGGGGTACATTTTTATTGGGCTGCCATTAGGTGCCGCTGGGACATTCCAAAAAGAGCAAAGCTCTTACACACAGAAGGGAAGGGGTGGTGAGCACTGAGGGAGGGATGTGGGTAAAAGTGGGGTGGCTTTGCAGACTAGATTCTTTTCCCCTAAATGGAAATGGTGTAACACATTTTTTCCTGATTGTTAAAATAATGATGTTTACTGTAAAAAAAAAATTCAGACAGCACAGAAAGTTACAAGTCAGTAAAAATAATCTAATTTCTTCCATCGAGATACAAGCTCTGCTGACATCATTTTGTGGGATATACGTCTAGACTTTTTCTTAAAGCAGTTATCCACAGCACCCATTTGCTTTCTTAGAGGCGTTTTATTCACAGTATTCAAAAACGTCTTGATTGAGAGGAAATACACATGATATAAATTAACCACCTAAAGTGAACATGTCAGCGGCACCTAGTACATTTTCACTGTTGTGTGACCATTACTTATTTCCAAAATATTTGTCACCCCAAAAAGAAACCCTGTACTCATTAAGCAGTTGACCTCCATCCTCCCATCCCCCAGTTCCTGGCAACCACCATCTGCTTCCTGTGTCCGTGGACTAGCTTGTTTTGGGCATTTCACACATGGGGAATCACACTGTGCACCTGGCTTACTTGTTCACACTGTTTTACACCTTGCGTTTGCATGTAGTACTGTATGCTAGGTCCATGTCCTTTCCCCAAGGCCTGCTGGAATGCCCCATGCTCGAATGTGACATTATTTGTTTATGCAGCCTCCTCTGGCTGGAAAACCAGCTCCTTTGCTTAGGTTGAATCTGGCCTTGAACTTACAGAATTGCTCCCTGCTGACATCCAGAATTGGCATTTCCTTTTCCTGCTTCCTGGGGATATCTGCAGCAGGATGATGTTGCAAATCCATAGAGAGCTCCAAAGATACCTCCCCAGGAGGGAAAAGATAGCCATCAGCTGGAAAACTTTAGGGACCCTTTTTATCCGGGTAGGCCTTGCAGAACTGGACAGTTCTCTGAGCTTTACCCCGTTTGGGTTCGGTAGCTGTGTTGAATTTAACTTGCTATCCAGGCCCTTAGCAGGAATGCAGAGGCAGAAATCAGAGGTCGTTCTGTGATTCTTGTGAGGGATGCTCTTGGTCTGAGCTGAGCTGCCTCGTTTCGCACAGGGGTCTCGTGGCTATTATTTTATTTTCAGCAGAATGGCTGTGCACACAGAGGGCAGGCTGGAACTGCAGAGTGGGGCCCGGGTGAGTCTCTCCAGAAAGCGCACAGGGCCGAGGGCAGGAGTCCCCGGACTCTGCCCTGAGCTGGGGCTGCTCCATGGGAGGTGGGAGGACAGGGCCTGGGTGGAGGAAGCTTGGGCAGCATTTCCTGGCTCCCAGGGCAGGGCAGGAAAGTTCAGACTCTGGCCCCTGCTACCTGAGAACTGTATCAGCTCAGGCAGTGCCTTAAATAGTCCTGGGCCTCAGTTTCCCCATGAGTAAGGTGGAGTAGGAAAAGTGACCTCAGAGGGCCATATTGAGGATTACTGCACAGAGCAAGAGCTGAACAAATGCTGCCTCCCCTGGTGTCATGAACCAGACTATCAGGTTCTAAGCCCAGCCCGTCCCTGTATGGTTACCGTGTGCCTCAGTTTCCTCAGTGAGGACAGCCGTCAGTTCCTGTGCATTGACCACTTAGAAGGAGGCCTGGCAAACTGCCAGTGGTTGTTGCCCGTCGGCATTGTCATTGCCATCACCATAGCCTTCCTGTGGCCACAGTGAATGCTTCCTGAGTCCTGCTCCTGGGACAAAGGTGAGACCAAAACCTCCCTAGGAGGGCCGGGCACAGTGGAGAAACGCAGTCCCAGGGGGTGCAAATACACGCCTGAGGGTGCCAGGGATGGGAAGCCGTGTGAGGTGGGGCGGGGAGAGCGCGCACCTGTGACGAAGGCCTGGAGCCTGTGTGCCCATCGGAGCTGGGACAGGTGGGGCCCGTGGTGCTCTGGGGAGCTGGGCAGGCCCGGGGCAGCGTGGTGGAGACAGTGAGTGTGGGGTGGGGGGGTTGGAGGGGCCCAGGACTTCAGGCCCTGGGCAGGAAGAGGTTAGAGGTGAGCTCTTTAGCTCTTTTTGTAAAAGGCAGTCTCTCTCAAACCCGAGAAATGTCCTTGTTCAGAACTCTCTCTGAGCATCACCTTGCACAACATCAGCCCCTTCCTCTGGGGACCTCTGCCCAGTCAGGTCTTTATCACCCGCCACCATCTGTTGTTTCACTGCTGAGCGATAAATAACTCAGCAGGTTTGATGTCCAAGGCACTTATCTCCTTTGCTCTGTCCAAATTCTGAGAAACAGCATCTGGATTTCTGTCGGAGAACAGTGACCCATCTACAAGAGATCTCTGCACAGACCCGAGGCTGGGCCACTGCTGTCACCCTCTGGATATCAGGGCAGTAGGGTGGGGGGGGGCTTGTTTCTGTGCTGGGTGCCATCCATTCTGCAAATGAGGCCTGATATGGAACAACTAGGCAGAAAAATGAGCTGACCCCTCTTGGGATGCCTGGCATGTTCCAAGTCACCCCGCACAGGGGGCTGGGGCCAATGTCACCTTGGATCAGGATGAAAACTGGTGAGGCCCCAACATGGGTCCAATTTAGTTAACTGTAGAAAATGACAGAGAGCTAATGATGTGGGATTATGGCCCTACTGGGAGCTTGAAATTTGTTGGTGATGGTGCAGGAATGCAGGAGGCAGAAGAAGGGGGTACTGTAAGACCAGTGAATTAGAGACCCATGCCTGGGGCTCCCCTGGTCTTCAAAGAAGCCCCTAGTCTCCTTAGGCCTTCTTTTCCTTATCTACCAAATGTCCACAGGGCCTCACCAGGTCGTTAACTTGCCTGGGCTGGGCTTGAACTTGTGACCGTCTGGATCCCTGGGTCACATGGCTCTATGGTTAACATTTCAATGAACGGCCAGACTGTTTCCCACAGCAGCTGCACCATGTTGCATTCCCACAGGCACCAGCACCAGCACCATACAGTGCTCCAGTTCTCCACATCCCCCCCCCCCCGCCCACACTTGCGGTTTTTCATTACAGCTGTGGAGGCTGGGGGTAGGTGGGGCTGGTGAAGCGACCTCTTATTGTGGTTGTAATTTGCATTTCCCTGATGGCTAATGATGTTGAGCATTTTTTTTCCCCATGCAATTCTCAGCTATCTGAGTATGTTTTCTGGGGACATTTCTATTCAGACCCTTTGGGCACCTTTTAATTTGGCTGTCTTTTTCTTCCTGAACCACAAGGGTTCTCACTATGTTCTAGACTGTCAAGATCTGATTATGACTGTGAAGTAGGGAGATAACAAGAGACCAGAGAAGACCAAACCACAAGCCCTCCACACTGGCAAGGTTGGGCTTAAACCCCATTTTCTAAGGTTTGGGTGTTATTTTTCTAACCTAACAAGAAGCTCCCAACAGTAATCTAAACGATCAGTTGCAGTAAAACCTGATGTGTGTTAGAAAATACTGAGGACAAACGGGGCCCTGTGGGAGGCAAGAAGGTTTCTCAGGGGGACACTGGCCCCTGAGGAGAGGGGAATGTTGGAAGCGATCCAGCAAAGGGAGGTCCACAGGCCAGACAGGCAGCCAGGGAAAGGGCCGAGCCAGAAGCGGGAGTGGGGAGGATGCATGAACAGCACCCTTACGCGATGGCCAAGGCCAGCCCACCAGAGGCTCAACAAACAAAGGCCTCATTAGATTGGCAGAATTTTCTTGCTCAGAAGTGGGATATTCATACCTCCACACAAAGAATGTCGGTGCTTACAAAAGTATGCCCCACCCTGGGTCCATTTGCCTGGCGGCTGTTTGGTTTTTGCTTTACAATAAATGCTGCTTTCTGCTTTCCCTCTACAATAAAATACTTCCGCTTAGTCCTCCTCTGACTCTGCCTTGTAATTCTTTCTGGGTTGAGAACAGAACGCACCAGGCAGATGGTAACAGATTGAATATTTTCCTGCCTTCTGTCTTTTGCCGTTTGACTTTCTCGATGCTGTGCCTTGAAGGATGAATGTTTTTGATTTCGATGAGATCCAACTGACCACCTTCTCTTTTGCTGCTTGTGCTTTTGGTGTCGTTCTAAGAACCACCACCTAACTAACCCAAGGCCGTAAAGATTTACTCCTGCATTTTCTGCTAAGAGTGGTGCAAGTCGGGCTCCTACAGACAGGTCTCCAGTGCATTTGGGGTTGTGTTTTGTGTGTGGAGCTTGTAAAGACACAAATGCATCCTGGCACGCAGATATCCAGGCATCTCAGCAGCACGGACGGACAGACTCTTCTTTCCTCTGTGAGTTCTCTGCACGCCTGCTGGGAGGGAGCCGTGTGGGTTGTGGGGCCACCAGAACTGGATTCAGACCCAGCTTTGCTTCTCACGGGCTCTGTGACCACGGGATCCACTTCGCCTCTGAGCCTCAGTGACTGTCTACAAAATCAGGGCCGTGAGACCCATGCACAAGATAGTTTTAATTTCCCCTTTTGCATGTGTGTGCATTCATTTTGGCTCACTCATCTGCCATTCATTACAGGAAAATGGAGAATACCAAAAATGTATGGAGAATCAGGAAAAAAAATGACGAGCTATCTACCACCAAGCACTAATCACTGCTGCTCTTTTGGGTGTATCCTTCCTGCCTTCATTTCCATGCCACCCTCAAAATGTAGCACGCTGGTTTACACAGTCACCATGGCACTAATGTATGCCACTTTGTATCTTTTTTCTTTTTGTTTTTCTTTCTTTTTTCTTTTTTGCAGTGTTGGGGGGAAACCCAGGCTTGGAGCCTGCTCACACTCTGAGTTACATCCCTAGCCGCTTGTATCTTGCTTTTTTTTTTTTTTTTTTTTTTTTTTTTTTTTTTTTTTTTTTTTTTTTTTTTTTTTTTTTTTTTTTTTTTTTTTTTTTGGTGCTGGGGTTTGAACCCAGGGCCTTGTGCTTGCAAGGCAAGCACTCTAACCACTGAGCTAAATCCCCAGCCCTTGTATCTTGCTTTTATATGCACTATTATACCATGCTTTTCTCTTGTCATTAACATATTTTTCATACATAGTTCTAATATTTCTAAAGTTTTTCATTGTCTTCTTCAAACTGAAAAAGTAATCCATGTTCATGGTAAAAAAAACCAAAACTAAATAAAAACAAAAGAGCACAGAATGAAGAGAAATTTCTTTCAGTTCAGAACCTAATTCTGTCCATATGGGCTTTTTGTGTTTGCTAAAAATGTTCCAGGAGTGCATAAACATATACATATCACATATGTACATATGTATTTTTAAAATATAGCTAAGTCATAGCAAAAATTAAAACCCACCTGGTCTGCACCGTGATATTTTCCCTGCACACCACACCCTGGTAACCTTTCACAAGCAGCTCGCTGAGTCTAATTTCTTGCTTTGAGAACACACAAAGAGCAAGCTCAATGGTGGCGCCGTTGGGGTCTGCCGGTGCTCCCTACCACCCTGGGCACACCCAGGGGCGGGGTTTGGAAACATGAGTATGCTGGGGAAGGACTTGGGGAGAAAACAGTTACAGCATTTTAGGTTCAAGTTACAGCTGAGGACAAGTCATGAGGCGAGCCAGGGTGTTTTTACCAGATTGACCTATTCTGTGTCGCGTGTGCGTGTACACGTGTGTGCGTGCGCGTGTGTGTGGGGAGCTGTGTAATGACCTGCCCTTCATGTACCCCATCTCCAAATCTGGCAGGACAGTATTACTGGCATGGAGAGAGTCTGGGGCTGTGGGGACCTAGGATGGGCTGCCTGGAGTGACTTCAACCCCCTAACCTCCCCCTAAAGTGCTTATTCTGCATGCATTTCCTATGTGTGAGCTGCATCTCTCTCTCTCTCTCTCTCTCTCTCTCTCTCTCTCTCTTTTTTTGTGGTGCTGGGGATCAAACTCAGGGCCTGTGCTTGCAAGACAAACTCTAACCACTGAGCTAACTCCCTAGCCCAATGATAAACTTTTTTTTTTTTAACATTTTATTGAAACAATATTGCAAAGTGCATAAATCCTAAGTGTCCAGTTGGGTGAACTTCCACAAAGCAAACACACCGTGTAACCTGCATGTGGATGGAGAGACAGGGCAGATCCGAGCCCTGCCCAGCAGGTCAGTGGCCGTCAGCAGCCATGCCCTGACTTCTCAGCCTGACCTTGGGGCCTGGTTTCCAACCACAGCATAGATGCAAACACAGTGCTCTCTTGGGATCGGGCTTTCCTGAGCAGTGTGTTTATGAGGTTTGTCCAGGTTGTTTTGTGGAATTACTCATTGCCCTTGTGGGTTGTGAATTCTCAGAGCTCCAGGGATGCATGGATTATAAGAAACCTGGATATGCCTATAGAAATATATGTGTGTTTATACATGTGTGTGTATACATGTGCACACTTAGTTGTGTAGATACATATATACACAAGATCTAGAGACATACATCTCCCAGGGTAGCCAAGGAGCACACAAACGTCCCCAGCAAAAATCCCAAGACCACCCCGCTGTCCTCTCACTGTGGAGGGCCTTGCAGTGGGCTTGGGCTGAGGTCATCATGCAGGAGCACCACACCTGTGACCCCTGACTGCCCCAACCAGTTTGATTCTGCCAGGATCACTGTTTTCCACCAAAGGATGCCCAAGCTGAGAGAGGCCTTGCGACCTGCCCAGGGCCCATGGCCCGGCTCGGGCCCCACTGATCCTCTCCTGGCCCTGCAGGTGGAGGAGCTGAGTGCCTCTGGCCCTCGGCAACCTCGTGCTGACCGCTGCCCACCGCCCCCAAGGACCCTGCCCCCTGGAGCTTGCCAGGCTGTGCGCTGCCAGGCCGACTCCCAGTGCCTGCAACGCCGGCGCTGCTGCTACAACGGCTGTGCCTACGTCTGCCTGGAGGCTGTGCCGCCTCCACCAGGTAGGTGGGGCACGAGTAGGGGGAGCTGGAGGGTGCCCGAGCTGGACATGAGGAGAGCTAAGCATCACCACCCCCACCCCGTGCAATGGGAACAGCAGCAGCTCCGTTCTCTGGTCTCAGTCCACCTGCACGTATGGAGCACCTGCTGTGGACTGGGCACCTACCTGGGTCCAGAGAGCGCACAGGCCAAGAGACCCATGCCAGGGAGTATCACCTCCCGTGAGGACAGGGTGGGGTAAGATCCTCCCTAAAAAATCCAGATTTGGGGCTTTTCTTTGAACTATCTAGCACCTGGGCTCCAGATTCCCAAGATGGCCAGGTCCTTCAGTGTACCTGGACTCTACCAGGCCCTCTGGCAGGTGAAGCCTGGCCCTGGGGGTATGCGGGAAAGAGGGCCCCCAAGCAAGCAAGGCAGATCTCTAGTCCATTAGTCAGTGGTCACCTTGTTCAGTGTCCTCCTGGCACCCAGGGTGGAAATGACGGTGTTGCTCAGGAAAGAGCTGTCAGGAGAGAGTGCTCAGCACCCAGGCTAAAGGCAGCCGTCTCTCTTGGAGGAGCGGCCTGGGATCCGCCTGGTGGGAGGTGTACAGGTTCCTCCTAGAGGGGAGGTTTGGGAGTGGAGGAGCTGGGGACTGGGGGGAACGTAGGCTATTCTGGGGTGGGAGCAGGGTCCTTGAGGGACTGGAGCAGCAGCAAAGCTTCCTGGGCCCTCTGCTGTGCCCCAGGCTGTCTGGGTGGCACCAAGGGCAGGGATGATGGAAGGTGGCCTCAGAAGATGGCCCCAGCCCCTCCTGCCAGGGTGAAAGAGCTTGGAAGATACAAACGATTGCATTTTGTTTCCCTGGGGTGGAGGTCACAGCCAAAACAAGGGACCCAGCACACTCCACAGCTCCTGATCGCCAGCCTTCATAAGCAAGTGGAATGGCGTCCCCTGTTGGTGAAGGGCGTCACAGGCGCTCCTTGCTAAGTGGCCCAACAAGAGGGAAGCCCTCTTTCTGTTGAGTGCTGGCAGACACAGGGGTGCTAGTCCCACCTGCTACCTGTGCAACTATACTCGGCATTCGCGATAGCTTCCTGTACATGGTCTAATCTTAGGCCCTCCCTGCTCCATGGGGTGGAGACGGTTATCAGTCCAGTCTCTTTTATAACTGAGGACACTGAAGCTCAGAGAAATTGAGTCGTTTGCCCAATATCACACAGCGGGTGTTGTGCCACTTTTAGTCCAGTCACTTGGCTATGCAGGTGAATGGCTGCACCACTCATTAGTAGCAATGGCAGCCAACACGAAGTGTCTCAGCCTTGGCGCTGTGGACACTGGGTGTGGGATATTCTAGCTGGGAGCCGCTGTCCTGTATGCTACAGGGTGTCTAGAGGTGTCCTGGCCTCCACCCACTGAGGGTGTGCTGGGAGCCATTGTGGTCTCTCCCAGGAGCCTCTGGGGTTTCATAATGGAGTCCCTACCACCACCCCAGGCTGGGCATGTCTTGGTATCCTCCATCTGACTATGTAATCATTAGTCCTAGATTGGCTGGTGCAGCCGAAGCCGCGGTGGCTGGGAGGCAATGGCTGGCTGCTGGACGGACCTGAGGAGGTGCTGCAAGGTGAGGGCCCTGCAGGGAGCTGACCCAGCGTCGGCCTGGGACACCCTCCTAGGCCAAGGAGACCAGCAGCACTGGGCCATCTGTTGCCAAGCAGCACCAGGGCGTCCTCAGCCCTCCTGATCCCCACCCAGCACTGACGGGGACAGATGGCATCTCTGCCAAGATCCCACAGCCCAGCTGGAAACAAGACTCGAGCCCCCTGACCACAGGCTCTCTTGTGGTGTACAGAATGGGAAGGATGGGGCTGGAGCTGGTTTCCCTAAAATCCTAAGAAGGGTTCCTTGCTTCTCCACCCAGCAGCTTCCTGGGGTGGGGGGTGCACAGCGGCTTCTACAGCAGGGAACTGCAGGCCAGGCCCAGCAGTGCAGGTAGAGTGTGTGCGTGCAAACCATGCCTGGGACTCCACACTCCATGTGTGAATTCCCGGGGACTGCAGTGGCACACTCACGTGTCTGGGCACAGGAATACATGCATGGCTACATTGTGAGTGTGTGTGTGTCCAGGATTTGTGTCGGGTGAACAGGTGTGTCTGTGACTGTGTATGTACTCTTGTGACTGCAGGTGTGAGTGCGTGTGTTTTGAGGGGTGCCCAGGCATACGTGGATGCACGTCACTCTGCAAGGGAAGGTCTGTTGGGTCCTGTGACTGTGTTGTCCTGTGTGTGTGTGTGTGTGTGTGTGTGTGTCTGCACACGCATGTGTCTGGGAGTGTGTGTGTGCCACTGGGAGGGGGGCTTGGCAGGTGAGAGCCCAGCTCTGCCCTCAAGCCTGGCACGTGTTCCTCCTACAGCGGAGGCCTGCAGTACCACCAAAGATGGCGCGGAGCCGCTGCTCTGTCCCTCGGGCTATGAGTGCCACATCCTGAGCCAGGGGGACGCGGCTGAGGGCATCCCCAACCGTGGGCAGTGTGTCAAGCAGCGCCGGCAAGCGGGTGAGCGTGGGTGCCCCGGGTCCCACATCAGAGCCCTGCCCCAGGAAATGTCCTCAGCACCCCGAGGCTGGCCCAGACCTCCTCCACCCCTCACCGCCAGAGTCTCTTTCCCGTCCCGCCACACATGATGGTACACAGTCTGCTCCCAAGCCAGCAGACTGACTATGTGTCCCAACTCTGAGTTTCCTAGCTGAGTAACCTTGGAGTTGGATTCTTCATTTCACTCAAGCCCAGTTTCCTCACCTGTACAGTGGGGCTACTTCGTGCTGCTATGGGGCCCATCAAAATCACACAGGCAAAGCCCATAGAGCAGAACTAGGTAATGAGAGGTGGGCAGGATAATAATAGGTGGTCAGGACTCCTGTAAGCCAGGAGTAAGCCAAACCAGTTCAGACCTGTTCTCCAGGGTGCAAATCAGTGCAAAAAGACCTGTTTCCAGGATGGAGCTAAGAAAGTGAGCAGACAAACAATGACCATATCATCAGTGAGGCCAACATCTGATTGCGCCCCTCACAGGCATCCTCTCTGAGTTTCACTGCAGCCTGCAAAAGAGAAATGTAGCCAAGTGTGATGGCACAGGCCTTTAATCCCAGCACAGTGGGAGGCTGAGGCAAGATGATCACAAATTCAAGCCTAGCCTGTGCAACTTGGTGATTTAGCAAGACTTTGTCTCAAAATGTAAAAAAATAGCAAAAGGACTGGGGATGCAGATCAGTGTTAAGGCTCCCAGTACTGAAAAGCAATGCAGTCCAATGCGACATGATCCAACGGGACACAACATGTAATGGGAAGCCAGGGCAGAAGGTCAGGATCACAGAGTCACACCCGTGGAAACAGGCTCAAAGCCTGCAGACTTCTTCCTGGTCACCTGGGC
>PVJO010033089.1:0-12469 GCA_004026905.1 Hystrix cristata | reverse complement strand
TAAGAATAATGTGAGAGTCCCCATTCCCTACATTCATTACAACATTTCAATTTATACCAAGTAGTAGGTTAAAATGGGATTCTGTTGCTGTTCTTTTTTTAAGGTTGTTAAGCATCTTTTCTTAT
Source organism: Hystrix cristata (assembly GCA_004026905.1). Lineage (NCBI taxonomy): Eukaryota > Metazoa > Chordata > Mammalia > Rodentia > Hystricidae > Hystrix > Hystrix cristata. The sequence goes on along the minus strand of PVJO010033089.1, from coordinate 12,344 downwards.
TGATCATTCAATTTTTTTTCTCTTTTCTGAATTGCCTGCTGGGATGATTAAATTTAATTGCCAATTTTGTTGGTTGGGAGCCACCTGGAGGATTAGGAATGCACCTTTCTGGGTGTGGCTGGTGGGTTACAGTGATGTGACCCTGCACACTCTATCTGTTCCTCGCTGGTGGCCCTCTGGCGCCCTTCGGCTGTGCTCTGCTTCTGGGCTGCCATGAGGAGCGCCTTGCAAACAGTGAGCTGAATTAAAACCCTCCTATAACTTGTAGGAATCGGGTATTTTGTCCCAGGGATGGGAAAGCTTATAAATAAACCAGTTCATATATTTTTCTGTATTTTTTTATTGGACTCATTATTCTTTTTTTTTTTCATTTTTCTAAAATCAAGAACACTTTATTGGGCACATACTATATACAATGCATTGACTGTCTTACACAGAGTTGGAAGACATCATCTACTTGTGCTAGAGCTGAGTAGATCAAATATATGCTACACAAGATAATTGGCAATATAAGCTATCAAGAGGAGACTCCAAATCACCATTACGGGAAACAAATGGGTTTTTTTTTTTTATGAGTTAAACTTTTTTTAAATAATTTTATTTTATATTAATGGTTCATTTCAGATGTACATAGTGATAACATTCATCATAGGGGATTTGTACCTGTACATGATATATCTTGTTACTTCTTTTTTTCCTGTTCCCCTCCCCTCCTTTCACCTCCTTCTCTTCTCTCCTTATTTACAAAAGCTTTGTTTGCATTTTTTCCTTCCATTTCTTATTTCTCTTGTCCCTCCTTTCCGTTCCCCCTCCCCCTCCCTGTTCCATCTCCCATTTGGAAATTTTCTTCCCTTTCCCAATATAATACATTTTAGTCTTTATTTACACTTTCAATTTCTCACACCAGAGAAACAATGTGGTATTTAAACATGTGTGTCCAATTTATTTCACTTAAGAGTATGGTCTGAAGATGCATCCATTTACCTAGAAATATCTCAAGCTTATCATTCTTTATGGCAGAGTAGTACTCCATTGTATAAAAAAACCCACATTTTCTTTATCCATTCTGCTGTTGATGGGCATTTGGGCTGTTTCCAAGATTTAGCTATTACAAACTGTGCTGCTATAAACATGGGTGTGCATATATCACTGCAGTATAATGCTTTTAATTCTTTTGGGAAGATACCAAGAAGTGGAATTAGCCGGGTCAAATGGAATCTCTAGTCCTAGTTCCCTGAGGAATCTCCACACTGATTTCCATAACTGTTGAACCAGTCTACATTCCCACCAACAGTGGAAAAGGGTTCCTTTTTCTCCACAGCCCCTCCAGCATTTGTTATGGGCTGATTTGTTGATAATAGCCATTCTTTCTGGAGTAAGATGGAATCTCAGTGTTGTTTTAATTTGTACCTCTCGAATGACCAGTGACGTTGAACATTTTTTCATATGTCTATCTGCTGTTTCTACTTCTTCATCTGAGAAGTGTCTATTCACTTCAGTTGCCCACTTTTGGACTGGGTTTTTAAATTTGGGGGGTCCAATTTTTTTGAGTTCTTTATATATTCAAGATGTTAGTCCTTTGTCAGAGGAACAGCTAGCAAAATTTTTTCCCACTCTGTGGGTTGTCTCTTCACTCTGTTGGTGGTTTCTCTTGCTGTGCAAAAGCCTTTTAATAAGATTAGATCTCAGTTGTTGATTCTTTGTCATATTTCCTGGGCAACTGGGGATTTGTTCATAAAGTCTTTGCCTACCCCTATGTCTTGAAGAGTTCTACCCATTCTATCTTCCAATGGATTTAATGTTTCTGTTTTAATATTTAGATTTTTGACCCACTTTGATTTTAGCTTAGTGCACGGGGAAAGATACAGGTGTAGTTTTAACCTTCAGCGTGGAGAGCCAGTTTTTCCAGCACCATTTATTAAAGAGGCTATCTTTCTTCCAGTGAGGTTCTTTGGCCCCTTTGTCAAAGATAAGGTGACTGAGAGTGTTTGAACATGTTTCTTCATCTTCTAATCTGTTCCATTGGTCCTGGGGTCTGTTTTTTATTATGGTAGCTTTGTAATATAATTTTAGATCAGGGATTGTGATGGTCCCTGCTTTGCCTTTGTTGCCCAGAATAGCTTTTACTATTCTAGGTTTCTTTTTGTTCCAAATGAATTTTAGAATTGTCTTCTCTAATTCTGTGGGTATGCTGTTGGTATTTTAATTGGGATTGTATTAAATCTGCATAGCAGTTATGAGAGTATGGCCATTTTCACTATATTGGTTCTTCCTACCCAGGAGCAAGGGATATGTTTCCGTTTTCTGATATCTTCTTCAATTTCTTTTTTCAAAGTACTGTAGTTTCTGATGTATAGATATTTTACTTTCTTTGTTAGATTGATTCCTAGGTACTTCATATTTTTGGATGCTATTGCAAAAGGTGTTTTTTCCCTAATTTCTATCTCAGTGAGTCTGTTATTTGTGTACAGGAATGCTATTGATTTGTGAGTGATGACTTTTTATCCAGTTATGCTACTGAATTTGGTTATTAAATCTAGATGTCCTTTGGTGGAGTTTTTGGGGTCTTCTATATAGAGTATCATGTCATCTGCAAATAATGATAATTTAACTTCTTTTCCTATCCTATTTCCTTGTGTTTCTTTCTCTTGTCCAATTGCTCTGCCTAATGTTTCCAAACTATCTTGAATAAGAGTGCTGAGAGTGGACATCTTTGTTTTGTTCCGGATTTTAGAGTGAAAGCTTTTAGTTTTTGACCATTTAGTATGATGTTGGCTATTGGTTTGTCATAGAAGGCCTTTATCAGATTGAGATAAAGACTATTTATTTCAATATTCTGCAGGGCTTTTATCATGAATGAGTGTTGGATCTTGTGAAATGCTTTTCTATGTCTATTGAGATGATCATATGGTTTCGCCCTTGGCTCTGTTAATATGGTGTATCACATTTATTGATTTGCATATGTTCAAAAAATCCCTGCATCCCTGGGATGAATCTTACTTGGTCAGAGTGTATAATCTTCTTGATAACTTGTTGCATTCTGTTTGCCAGTATCTTACCGAGGATTTTTACATCTATGTTCACTAATGAGATTGGCCTGTAGTTCTCTTTTTTTTGTTGGATCCTTCTCTGGCTTTGGTATCAGGGTAAAGCTTGCTTCCATGAATGAATTTGGGAATATTGCTTCTCTTTCAATTTTGTTAAAGATTTTGAGAAGTAGTGGCATTAGATCCTCTCTAACTTTCTTGTAGAATTCAGCAGTGAATCCATCAGGACCTGGGCTTTTCTTTGTTGGTAGATTTTCAATTGCTTCTTCAATATCAGTGGCTGATATTGAGTTATTTAGAGTTTTCATATCTTCTTGGTCCAATTTGGGTAATTCATATGTATCTAGGAATCTGTCTATTCTGTTTTCGATCTTATTAGGATATAGGTTCTCAAAGTAGGTATTGATGATCTTCTGGATTTCTGCAGGACCTGTTGTGATTTTACCCTTTTCATTCCTAATCGTATGAATTTGAGTCTTCTCTTTCCTTTTTTTTTTTTTTTTTTGAGAAGATTGGCTAAGGGTTTGTCAATTTTATTTAATTTTTCAAAGAACCAACTCTTTGATACATTGGTTCTTTGTATTGTTTTCTTAGTTTCAATTGTGTTAATTTCAGTTCTGATATTTATAATATTCTCCCTCATACAAGCTTTGAGTTTGAGATGCTCTTCTTTTTCTAGAAGCTTGAGGTTCAACATTAGGTTGTTTATTCAAGCTTGCTCTGTTTTTCTGATATGGTAGTTCAATGCTATAAATTTCTCTTGTAGGATTACTTTCATTGTGTCCCATAAATTTTGGTAGGTTGTATTGGCATTATAGTTCAATTGTAGAAACTGTCTAATTTCTTCTTTAGTTTCATGTGTGATCCACTCCATTGATTGTTCAGGCGGATGCTATTTAATTTCTATGTGTTTATGAAGTTTTTGTATTTCCTTTTGCCGTTTATTTCCAGTTTCAATGCACTGTGGTCTGATAGTATGCATGGGATAATTTTGATTCCTTTACATTTACTTAAGCATGTTCTATGAGCTAGTATGTGATCTATTTTGGAGAAAGTCCCATGTGCAGCTGAGAAGAATGTGCATTCTGATGTTGTGGGGTGGATACTCTGTATACATCTACTAGGTCCTTTTATTCAAATTTTGGTTTAGTTCTGATATTTCCCTGTTGACTTTTTGTCTAGTCGATCTGTCGATTTGTGACAGTGCTATATTCCAGTGTCTGGATAGCAAATCTCAGAGTGGCTTTCCCTCTGCTTCTCACTGTTCTGCCCTGCTACATATTTTAAAGAGTAATCAAACCCCCAAATTCGTGCCACCAGGTCTTGCACTGAACACGACAAATTTCCCATGGCTCTCTCAACAGGAGCTTCTTATCTGTACTTTCAGGGTCAAAGTGACCAACTAATCTGGAGCCAACTAAAACTTTGGTGCATTGTGTTATTGAGACTCATTGTTTGATGGATCCACAGTCTTGCCATCTCTTTGAATGTTAGAGTATTAGCAGCTAAGAGCAGTTCTCAACAATTTCGTTGTAGATCAATTAGATTAGCTGAAGGATTCTTATATTTCTCTGAGCTTTTTTCACCACTTAAACCCATCTCTCCCCCCCCCCTTTTTTTTTTTTTTGCTGAGGGGTGTCTTCTGCTTAAAGATATTATACTTCTCTTGGAGGTTACCTTTTAAAATGAGTCCAATTCCCTTTGTTCCTATATAGTCCTAAATAACCACACATTGTGGTAGAATCAGATCCCAACAGGATGTAAGGGAACAATTGTAAAATAAAACCTGAGAAGAAGTAAAAGATTAGCGAAGCAAAAGAATCACACAACTTTGGTAATTTATATGACTAGAAATCTATGGAATATGTGTGAGGATGAGTTCTGAACTTTAACAGTCAAGAAGAGAGAAGCAGTATTTCATATCTGGTTGAATTTAACAGTGTGTGTAAACACACCACAATTCTGATTTGACAGGTTACTCGGGGAGCTGTTTGTTTTGCTGGGTATGAAACACTGAGCTCAACTGTATCTCACACTACAAGAAGCTATCAGAAATAAATTTTTGTAAAAAAAACAACCTAAAAATCACGTACTCTCATTTTGCCATGTTAAAATTCTACTTGGGCCTGCACATTTCATAGATGCCTAATGAAAAACATTTATTGAAGTTATTTACACAAGTGCTTTCAAAAAAGTAAAAGCCATTACTCTTGCCATGGGAAAAATTGAGGAATTATTTATAAAAAAATTCATTATAAAATGTCAGATTAATCTACATTCATTCTTTAGACATTATACAATTGAATTTCTACATTTATTTACTAAGTAGAACAAAATTGTTCTCCATAATACTTGAGGTTTGTTTTAGTAGTTATTTTCTAATGACTTCTGACTTTCTAACCTATAAGGAATATTTGGCATATATAACTACATTTATCAACATGTCTGCTAAATATTACGTTTTTTCAATCCTCTATCAATGTAGATTAAATTTCCTCATAATTTTGTGAAAACTAACCACTACATATGACCTGCCTGCTGTATTACAATTAATTGAACCAGTATATGCATTAATAACACCTTCTTTTAATTCTGGAAATAAAATAGATACATAACTAACAGTTTGGCTTTTCAACATCACCTAAAATTTGTCCTCTTTTGGTGTCTTGTAAGATCAAGGATCACCTGCACGGATTTATTACATGCCATCTGCTCACACAGAGCAGCATTTGCCTCTTCAAAGCCTTGACAAGGATTTAGGTAGCGAGATCATTGGCACCTCTGAGAGGGGCCGTAGTGGCTGTTCCCTCTACTATGGGAATGCTGGTAGGAAACACTGTGATTGACGTGGCACCATGATTTCGATAGAAAAGAATACCCAGAGAAAACCAAAGCCCAAGAAGCACGTTAGTCAACAGCTTAACTGTTAAATAGTGTAACTGTTAAAAGCAAAGAGGACCCGTTGCCACAAGAGACAGCAAAACCAATCTGGTAAACTGTACAATCTAAATCACATGAATCTCTCGTTATACGTTACTGACTGTGGAAGCGCTAGATGAAAAAAAACAAGCAGTGAAGTAGCCCTGCGTTCTACTATATAGATTGTCAGATTGCACAAGATGGTTTTTCACCTGAGTCAACCCCCATTAGATATACTTGGACCACAAACTTCTGCATATTTCTCTAGCGTCTGAATATAGATTTGGAATCACTTCTGCAGCAGGGGCTTTTGGTTCCTTCTGTCACATTCTGTTAGCCCCTCTCCTATTTCATGAAACATTTTTTCTTCCCTCTGTCTTCTCCTAAGGAGAATGGATGAGGTCTACTGGACAACTGAAGGAATCGGTCTTTGTCTAAGCTCAAAGATAGTGCCCAAATGCATGGGGTGGATGGATGAGATGCAAAGGTCTTGTGTTCACTCTTCTCTTTGTGAAGTAGGAGATAATTAATCAACTGAGAAAAAGGATAAAGAAGAAGAATGTATATAATCATCAAGAGAGGTGAAAGAGTGAATGATCTGAGGAAATGTAGTCAAATTACTGTACAGTATTATGAGACTATTAGAAGTGATCACAAACTTAAAGCTAGTTCTGTCAGCATGGCTAAAACAGTGATGTATGTGCACATACGTCTATTTCAAAACTAAATCAACTAGGTGTGTGCAAGTGTGAAATAGACAGAAAATAGAAACTTAACTAGTTTTGGTTTAGCCGAGAGAATAAGATGAAGGCCAGGAGAAACAAAATTGAGAGTGTATCCAATGGATGGATTTTAATGGCTCATTAGGGAATTTATGTTGCATATGTAAGGAAATAGAGATATGTGGATACAAGGGAAAAGGAAAAATGATAAAAGCAGTCAACTGTAAGAAGAAAGAGTTGGTATAGCTAGATTAATAATAGGTGTCACTTGAAAAGTTTAGAAAAGTAAGAATGTGGGAAGATAAAAATTAAGATTTTGGAGGAGACAGTTTAGTGTTTGGTAAACAGAAAGACCTAGGGCATGGTTGTTGAATGACCAAGTGAAGATGTACAGTAATATTATTGGATGAGAAGATATAGGGCTGGAATGATCATCTATTTGCATGCTGTAAACACCAGTAATTGTAGCTACAGTGACTGGATAATTTATTGGCCAAACTGGCATATTTTTGATCATGAAATATGGACCTATTCAAAATGATCACAAGTGGAAATGTGATCATAGCTATGTAAGAAGTAGTCTTGGCAAGTGAGCTAGTGAGTAGTAGATGAAATCTTTAAGCAATAAAAAATGTGACCCTAGGGTAAGCAGAAGAATGAAGTAAATAGTTTGATAGAGTGGGTTTAAATTTGGTGGGATTTTTTGGTGCGAGGGAAGAAGAAGAGAATGACCTGAGATTAGAAACAGAAGCCAGGAGAATATTGACTCTACTTCTCAGCTCAGTAACATAAAGTTTAGGGTAGAAGAAAAAGCTACCAAGGGAAAGGTGACGAGAAGATCGTGTTCTTAGGGAAGAGTTAGGTTTTGCAAGAATTTGCTATGAACATTCAGAGAAGAGGTACTACATCTCACTGTTTGATCCCAGAGGTTCAATAGGAGTTTCTTGGCAATGGAGAGAGATAAGCAGGGGGAGAAACCTTAGAGGCATTGGGTACCAGAGGAGGATTATGACTCAGATAATTGTTTGTCCAGGGACAGAAGAACAATAAAGTATTTGGTGAGTATAATGGTGGAAAGGACTTGGTGTTGAAATATGGAAAGAATCTGATAGACGTCTGCTGAGGTCTGAGGCTCCCAGTGGACTTTTGATCATGAACATGAAGATCCTCATGGGAAGATGACCACTTGGGAAGATGTCCTGCACACTGTACATCCTCTTGCCCTGCCCTGCCCACTGTAGCTTACATAAGCTAATCATTGTTATTATTCCTAGATTAGGTATTTTAGAGATTCATTAGAAATACGTATCAAACATAAGCAGAAGTGGGCAGGAGGAAGAATTATTTATCACGTAGGTGTCATATGAGAGAAATGAGAATAATTTTTCTTGGATCAAGGAGTTGCTCTAAGGTTTTAACCTGCTATTATTTAAAATTTTGTTGTTTTCTTTCTGTATAGTTCAGATACATTTCACAAAAGGTTGAGAGGTATTCACTTGATGTCTGCGTGGATGTTTGGCAGGAATTAGGAAAAATATTGGAAAACTGGATGAAAATGCAATTCGTTGATATTTCATCCTTAAAACTCGAATAAAGATGTAAAAGTGGGCAAAAAATAGCAGACAAAAGACATACCTTACCCAGTTGGTTTTGTATGACCTGTTGTAATGACCAGCTTTTGGGAATAGAGGGTAGCACACCCCTGGCTCCTTTGTTTCTTCTGTCATCAAAGGCACCAAAGTACTGGAGCAGGCCAAGATTCTGGGGGAATTGTGGGAAAAGCCTCGCTGCTTTAAAAAATGGTTTGGCTGTTATTGTTTGGCTCAGAGAGAGACCTCCTTCTTTTGAAGGGAAAGGAGCTTTGTGCTGATAACGTATTAGGAATCCCAAAGCACAAACACTTTCTAATATGTAAGTAAGTGGAAATCATTGTCTTTTTGTTACCCTCTATTTCTCCTTGTCTTTCATATCACCCCATGAGGTTCCAGATGTACACTTAACTACTCAAAGGACTTGAGCTACAAATAGGGTGCTTGGGAAAAACCTGCACATCTGTGAAAAGCAGCCCAAATAGTATATTCATGTATTTATTTAAATTTAAAATCCATTTCAAGTTTTGAAAAGCCTGAAGTTCCATTTTGCTCTGTAGTGGTGTTATTATGTATCGTATGAGTCAAATGAAGGAACTGTTCTCTTTTGCCCTCTATTTTGAAGAGGGAAGCAAGTAAAGGAATCAGGCTTTGGGAATGACATGTAAGTTTTTTGAGCATTTTTAACTACTTAGTAAGTGCACGATAAACCTACATCAAAGGTCATCTTGAAACACCACAGTCCCCTCCTTTCCCTGACTAACCTCTAATTATCCTCCAAATCTAAGGTAATTGTCATTTCTTTCAGAAATCCTCTCAAAGTCCCAGGAATAGACACTTTTCCTGCCATTGCCCTTCATGTTTCCCCTTTCAGAGCGCTCATCATCACATTATATTGAAATTAGGTCCTAATTCGTTTTTATATACTCAGTGTCATCTATTTTATGTGGCCTATAAGGAAAGCTTAATAAATGTTGGTTTAATTAAAATGTAGAGAAAGACCTTTTACTGTTTCTTCTGTAGGCTGTAGGTCCTCTTCATCTCAGAAGTGATTATATATTGCAATAGGATTTTTGGGCTTGCAAATCTGGATAAATCTTACAGAAGTGTTTTACATAATATTTCTTAAATGTTAAGGAAATAGTAAAAATAAACATTATGCATGTACTAACATTCAAATTTATTCTGGGCAAAACAACAAGAGCTATATAGTTCTAATGGCCTTTTCTGGCAGCCTCAGAACACTCCCTAATGCTGTTTCTTTCTTCCTTGCTGCTTGCTGAGGAATTTGAAGCTCATCATGACATGGTAGCCAGAACAAGGGCACGTCATATTTTATTGCACTGTATGTATTTTTCTTACTTTGGGTGGAACTGTATACTGTAGAGGTCAGATCTGGCCTATGAATTCTTCCTTCCAGAATGATGTTATATTTCTCCTCCATCAAATTTTTTACTGATAGAATCAGTAAAAGAAGAAAATCCAAAAGTTATGTCTGAAATGTCACTGGTTACAGGTATAAGATGCGAAAAAAGTTTTTCATGAATACTTTTGGCAAAATCCCAGCCCTAAATGAATCAAACAAGCCTCTTTTTCTTTCTGTGTTTATACTTGAGCAAGATGGAATTTAGTTTCTCATTTCAAACTCATCATCCATAGCTCAGCTGAGTCTTCAAGTTGTCTGGTGGTTTTATTTAATTTCTGAAGATCACAGAACATAAGAAAAAGATTAATATACCTTTCTTGATGGGATGAGCAAGTTCCAAGGGTGAAAATCTGGAGAATGGGAAGCAAGGCACAAACATGAAATAACAAAATGTGACGAGGTTTCACTCTGCATACCTGCTTCATGATGAGATGAGAAGCGACACAACAGGTCACTTGGCAAATATGTTCATTCAGTAGAGAGAATTCTTTTGGTTGGGCACTAAGGAAGACCCGCAGTTTAGAGTAATCTGTGGAAAGGAGAAAAAAAAGAGGAATGCAATGTCAAGTTTTCTCTTGTTTCTATTTGGGGCTGCATTTTCTTCCCATTTTCTATTCACTTTTGGTAGCATGTAGGAGGCCCTCGGTGTGATGTTTCACTCAAGACTGAAGCGGAGAGATGGCTTTACATGCAGAGGCTGAGTGTATCAGATGACACAAAGGTACCACATTGCTACTTAGAATTCCCTGTGGGAAATCTTCAGAGGTGACAGTAGTCACCACGGCGTGGTCTGCTTTGGAGGCATCCCTTTATAAAGAAGAAATAGTTGAGGAACTTTAAGGAGGACAAGATGACACTGTAATATGTCGGCTTGGCTAGACTGAACCACATTTCCCAGAATTGCTCTTCCCATAGGTTTCCTTTTAGTTGGGTCACAAGGAACATTTTTGCATGAGAAATAAAAGATATAAAACATTTATTTTTGACACGCAGAAGGTTGGGGTACGAGCTTTGATAGCTCACATATATTGTTGCTTGCCTGCAGGCTCGGTACAGCCGTTTCGCCTTCCCTCAGGGTTTCATTCACCTCGCTCCTGGGCCAAGTGTGTGTTGGGTTTCACAATAAAAGGCGCCGGCTTCTCCTCAAGAACAGTCACCTCACCAGGTTGGCTTTTCATTTGTCCTGATGAGTTTGTTTTCTTTCCATCTCCACATGACATCCATCTTCCTTTCCTGCTGCTCTCACATTGCATCAAGCATGAAAACACTAGCTTTGCAGAGGATCCTTAGCCAGTGTCTGTAACTGTGTGAAGTCAAATACTATCTAATGGCGATTTCTTTCATGAAGGCTTAACTGATGCAGAGATAATCCAGGTCTTTGTATATTGTAGTCCACCACTAGTATCTCAGAGACACGTCCATGTCCTCCATCATTACGAAGTTTCTTATTTTTAAATTTAACTTTTTCCTTTTTCCTTGAAGAGCCTAATCAGCACCAGGAACCATTTTATTGCATTGTTTTGTCTTGATCTCCTGGAAAATAAAACAAAAAGAGTTAGAACAAAGCCAGAGTTCCCACAATTAGCAAAATGGGATGATGAATCTACAAGTTGAAAGAAATTCATCATCTTGTGAGGTACCAATCTGGGTGCCTCATTACTCATTTACAGAAAGGGGCTACTTTTTCTAGCAAGCACACTTCAGTACTGCTTGTGCTTTCAAGATTATTGTGTTTATCCACCAAAATATTTCCAACCTAGGTCTCAGTGTCCTGCCCTGTCTTCCCCCAGGGCTTTAAATAGGACACAAAAAATTTAAAGCTGTGCATTTAGTCTCCACTGCAGTTCTATCATTCAAATAACTCAATCCTAGGCATAATTTTCAGTATAGGTGGTTGCAGATAGAGAACATAAGGGTCTCCAGTAAATCTACCTGTTGGATAACTTGACTTTTAAAGAATGTCCTTTTTGTGTTTATGTGTGGGAGGATTAATCTGCAGCTGTCATTTTCTCCTTGTGAATTGTCTAACACTGTCTTAAGAAGCAATCCTAATGCATATTTTTATATTCATCTGTTTTCCACACTGAAATCGTAATTTCCATGGCCTTGCATTCTACATTCACTTCATTCTTATTAATAACAGATAAAAGGGTAAATACCACCTCAACTGCCACCAATAGGGTCTTTGTTTGCTGTAGACTAGTGAGCATCTGCTTTCTTGAACCGCTTCCCGTAACACTTGTTTCAGTCTAGATCTTATAAAAAGCTGAGCCCGAGGAAAGTCAAAGGGGTGCGTGTGTGTGTGTGTGTGTGTGTGTGTGTGTGTGTGTGTGTGTTAGGAAAAAGCAAGACAAAGCAAGGGAAATACATAGATTATAAGAAAAAATGTGATGTATCACTGACTACCACTTCATGAGGAGCTTTAAAGACATATATCATGACTCATATCGGGTGTAATTTGTTTCCATTTGCTGCACACAGGAACTATATATGGAGCAGAAGATAAAGGACTCTTGAAGCAGAGAAAATGGGGGATTCATAACACCTAGCCCCATGCCAGTTCTTGTTTCCTACTGGTCAAGTTTTGCTATGCAGGTACTAACTACCCTATTTTGGTTATATCTCCTAGCTCCTTGGCGGA
>PVJO010033088.1:0-12465 GCA_004026905.1 Hystrix cristata | reverse complement strand
GTCCTTAACGCTAGCCAAATGTTCATTTCAGTTCTAATGTGTAGGCCTCTGTAAACTTGAAGAATTATTTTTTTCTGTTTTTCTTCTTCGATTCCATTTGTGGGAAAAGGGATGAAGGTTTATGTTACCCACCTCACAACTGCAGTCAGAACCACACTTGCCACTTTTAAGTCATAATATGTATCTTTCACTCTGACTTGGAAATTTTCTCTTTACACCAGAAAACTTCAATTAGATGTTTTACATGTATTTCATAATTAGTTTGCTCCAAACTCAAGAGATCTTGAGTAAGGGGTGGGAATGGGGAAATGTACATGGACATTGCTAAGAGTAATAAGTACAGCAAGTAATGTATTGATTAGCTAAAAAATAAATTCAGGGCATCTTGAACGTGAGTTGCATGTCCTATTTCATTGAAAATGCTTCAATGATTAGCAAAAATATAATTAGTTCATGAATTTTTTAAGAAGAGATTTTAAAAATGGATAATGAACTGAAGCAGGTTTATATGCCTCTTTCGATATCTCAGCTTTGCCCATCATCTCCAAGATTTTGGACCAATGAAGAGAACTTGCTAGTACTGTCTTCATTTTTTCTTCTAACATTTTTGCCTCAGACCCTTCCAGGGTAAGAACAGGCTTTGGCGTGGTCTCTTTTTATATGCCCCATCTGTCTTTGCTAGGCTCACAAAGTCTCTGGCCTGAGTAATTTTTCCTGGCTCAGGTGAAAGCTGGCTCATGTAATCCATTTATTCAACCAGAGTTCTGGGATACATAACCCAGAAGCCTGAGAAAGACAATGCACTATAGTGAACCAAAGACAGACCAAAACAAACAAACATACAAAAAGAATTAACTCCTCTCATTTTCACTCCTGGAAAATTCTTCAAGACAAAGTGGCCTCACATATCTTATCTGGACAATGTCCCTCGTGACCTAGAAAATGACTGTAGTGTATTTTTGAAACTACAGATAATGTATGAATTCAGATATTTCTCTCTTCCCTACCTTACTCTTTCATTCCTTCCCCTTTCCCCTTTACTTGTAACTCCAATATTACATTCCCAAATACGGCCAACACTTAGCATCTTTATTTCAGGTTCTAGGTATAAAGCAATATGAGTTAACAGTTTGTACCAAGAGTATCTCATAAATACAGATCATTAGAGTAAGATTTCAATGTGACATTATTCACTTCTCTGTCGGCAAGCAAGATGACAGTGACCCCTGACATGAAATGGCATCACAATCACTGTGCTGAGTTGTGAAACTAAGGCCTAGGGAGATCAAATGGGTACATCACTGGATCACTATACAGACAAGTAACGTAAAGACTGTGGTTTGGAATGCTTATTTGAATGATCTTTGAGATCATGCAAAAATAAATAAATAAAATCAATGCATCCAACCTAAGGGGTACCGTAAAAGACAGAGATCTTCTGTGATTAAATGGAAGATCTAATATGCTGCAGCTGTGAAGCAGACTATGCCAAAAGTCAAGCCCACATCATGACCGTAAGAGTGTCAGGGCCTCTATGTCTTCAATATCAATGACAGGATCACAAAGGAAAACTTATTAGAATGGAAATATTTGAGTGGATGAACCCAACACTACTGAGTCTCCAAATTCTCTCATCCCCCCATGCTGATGTAGAGAGTTCCGTATGACTTGCAATGTGAAAGTATCACCTGAAGCCTGGTGTGGTGGTACCTGCTTGTAATCGCAGCACTCTGGGAAGCTGAGGCAGGAAGATTGCAAATTGGAGCCCAGCTTGACCAATTTAGCAAAATATAGGCCCTTTCTCAAAAAACAAACAAACAAAAAAAAAAGCTGGAGCTATAGCTCCATGTGAAGGCCTGGAATTCTATCCTCAGTAACACACACACACACACACACACACACACACACACACACACATATCACCTGAAGTACATAAGTAGATACCTAGTAAAATGTTGCTGTTCTGCTGAAATTGACCACCACCTCTTGCACCTAGGCTGATAACCAAAATCACATGAGCTGGAAATCACTTCTCCAAATGTCGAAGGAAGAGGAAACCTGGAAAACACAAATCAACAGACCCTGCATAATAATGCATGGTCACGGATCTTAAAGATTTTGGAACAGGAGATACAAAAGAGAAAAACACAATAGAAAAGAATTCATTCAGAAAGAAGACGGTCACCTATGTCACAGGATTGAGAATGTTGTCATAAGTACCTGGAACCGGACTTGGTAACTCGCTTGCATGACTCTTCCAAGCCTGGGCATAACAGCGATCCAGAGCAAATGAAGTACAGAGCTTGCAGATGCCTTGACATAGTGTTGGAGAAGGACCTTAAAGGCTTCGGGAATTGGGAACGATAGAACAGATTTATTCTGTAATACCTAAAAAGAGCCAATCTTTGTAGTTTTACAAATTACATCCAAAAATCACTTTTAAAATTTAAAACAATAAGAAACACCTTGATGAAGCAGCCATGTGAACTCTGCTAGTGATGACTTATAAAGGGGCAATGGGATTCCAGTATGGCACAGCCCAACAGGCAGAACTTTGCTGTGAGAAAAGGGAAAGCATGATTATTGTAATGGAAAATAATACTTCGTCCTATAAGAGGCTAAGGTGAGAGTTAATAAATCATGATGTCCCTAAGCATTTGGCAGAAGGGCATCTGGCAAGGATATTCCCTCTTTTGTATAATAAAACAGTCAAGGTCTCTCAAGCAGAAAGTTGACAGTACTACCATGGAAAGTCACAGCCTTCCAGTGTTCAGATTGCTTGAGTCAGTTTAGAGACCGGAGCTCACCGAACAGAGCCTGAAATATGAAGACTCTGTGGTATTTACGAAATATATATTCCTTCTGTTTTCCCCCAAATGAATGCAGACATTTCTTGGGGTAACTGCAATATAAGGAATAGACTATTGAAATTTTAAAGAATTGCTAGACACTGACATGAGCAAATTTAAGTAGCATTGAGTCAAACAAACTAACAGACAAAAAAACAATCAAACTAGCAAAAGTCCCCTCTCATAATCTTCTTTTGAGAACAGAGTTTATGAATGACAAGTGACAAATGGAGTTTTGCAAGTTCGTCTGATGGTTGGTCCAATAGATCTATAGAACACTTTCGTGTTATTCCTCTGGTCCCCAAATGCACAATTCTTCCAGATTCTCTGGAAGAATTTTGTTACTTCCTGCTGGTTACTTGAGTATGGAATAGCCAAGTAATCAACAACCTAGAACACCTCCACATTTTCACTAAAGTATAAATCAGAAATAATACTGCATACTTTAAGTAGTTCCAGAAATTAGAATTCCTATTAAAAATTGAAGGACACAACAGAAGTGGTCTCTATCATACAGTGGCTTAAACTACCTATTTAATACATGCAAAATTTAGTAATCTGCTATGTGCTGAATGTAGTAATTTTACCAGAGCAGAAAAACACGAATCTGAATTTGGTACTGTTTGGACATATTTTTCCTTCTCCATTCCCATCAATAAGGACAATCAACCAGATTTGTTTTTACATGACATGGTCAGTAGTGTATTTTGCTCAATACTCTATCACATAAGGGTAGAAGCCCATGTTTCCAACCTAGAAAATCTTTTTAGTACATGTTTGAATATCAAAACAAGTATTTGTCTTATCTTTTTCCAAAAACAGGGTTTTGATGTTGAATTATCAACGTATTGGTTCTCCAAAATCACGTTAAAGGAATTATTGTAATGGCAATAGTACCACTATGAATGGTAATTATAGAATCGTATTCATCCTAAAATATACAATGAATGGCTAAATTCATAACTGTTATTTCCAAAATCTGAATAGAGTCATAAATGTCCACAAATATGTCCCATGAGACATAGGAAAACGACTTTGTGTGTTTCTCTGTGTGCTGGCTATGCTGTTCTTTCCCTGAAAGCAGGATTGTCAGCTGTACACGGGACATTTCTGTAAACTCCTTCTGATGCTGGGACCTACCTGAGAATCCTCCTTCCTGTGTGGCTTTGGCCCAGAGTTTGTCAATTAGACATAAAATGTGGAAGATACACATAAAACAAAGACATCCATTCCTGCTCTTTCAGAGCAGAAACTCCACAGGATCCTGCTTGCAGTTGTGAAAACCAGGCAGAGTGTCTTTCCAAGTTTCTCCACTAGTCTGATTTGGGCTGATACCCTTGCTTATGTCTCCAATTCTTTGTTCAGAGTCTGGACCTTTCTGTCGCAGCTTTTCCAGAACTGTACACTCTACTGTCTATCTAATAATGTGCTCTTATAATTCTCATGCTGTGTATATTTTTTGCAGCAAATGAAAATTGATACAGGAAAGAAAAACAAACATAATAATGTGAGAGCACAGAAAAAGATGAAACTTGAAGTGTAGAAATATTAGTAACACTGAAGAAATCTTACAAAGATTCACAAAATGAAATCTTTTAGTGAAGAATAATATTCCTCTGGACCGTAAAACTCATGGTAATGACTCTTTAGTGTGTAAGTAACAGCAGATGCATCATGTGATTCATAAACACTACTTGATGCTATACATCGATGATGATGTCAATAGAAGATAGTTTCAAATCAGAGAGCAAGTAAAATGTCTATGCACATGAGTGAAGTTTAGAATTCTCTGAGAATATGATGTGGCATTCATAAAAATGAAAAAAAAAAACTCTGAAAGACTAAATGAATGTCTAACTAGAAGAATCCAAGTATAGCCTGCCCCCACCCCATATTATTGCATATATATTACATGGAAAACATTGTCCCACTACTTACCATAGTCCTTGATATGTTTCTGTACAGTACTTGCATTTAATTTTAAGGCCCTTTGAACCCTTTCAATGTTGGTTTATCAAAAAAAAAGTTGAAAGTAGGCCTTAAGGAAGGGATTGAGAAATAGCAATTAATTTAGAAGCCAAGGAACTAAAAATTAGTTGACCACATATTGGTTATTTATATTTTCTATATTTTCTTACATAAAATAAGTTTAATACCCAATGTAATATTAGAGGCAATGGATTTATATAGAGTATAAAACTGTCTGTTTATATGAAATATTAAAAGTGCCATATGCTAATGCATTACTAGTATTATTCTTTAGGGGGAAAATTGGCATTATTATATACAAAAAGTTGCTGTTTTATGGCCATTAATATACACTAAAATTTTCTCAAATTTTTTCTTCATTCTAAAGGTCAAGTTTAAGGCCTCGATTGAGATAACCTTGGAAATACTTTATAATTTACAAACTATATGATTAATACAAATTATTTTATGTGATACATTTGGAACGTCCTCATGAACAGTTTGTGCTCAATCATGAACACACAGTCCAACAATTTTGTGGACAGCGAGTTCCATGTACAGAAGTGTCAAGGTCACTTACCCTCCTGGCCAACATAGTTCAAGTTCCACTCAAGGCCAAACTGACAAACTTGAAAGTTAACTTCAAAGAAGCCAAACCAGAGAAAAAGTGACTGCTCCAGAAAATAGAGTTTGTCAAATCAAATCCATACGACAGAGGGACATCTCTGCTCTTCTGGATCATGTCTGCCAGTGCTACTCACTGGTGAGGAGAAGAAAGTGTTGACTCAAATCACATTTCAGGCAAAAACAGTGTCTTAAATCATATTTCTCAAAAGTCTTTATAAGGTTATTTTTAGAAACTGGCAATCATGTTAACTTGCACTCAAATGCGAAATCTAATCATCCATTGCTGATACGAATGTTGTGTTTAATGCGTTTATATGTATGCAAATGAGTAAAAAATAGAATCACAACAGGGAAATGACCAGCTGCAACATTGTTCCCTAAATGTGGCCCATCCCGCCTGTTCTAGTCTACATTTATGGAATTGCAAATGTAAACTCTTGGAGGTTGCATTCCAATAGAAATGCTAAGCATTAATCAACAGTATTAAGTATATTGATTCTTATTTTCAGTATTTCCTTTGTTTCCTCTTAGATAAGATTTATAAAGTGTTGACCATTTCAAGATGTTAAAATTACTATCCAAATCGAAATGTAGTAGTTACTGGAATGAATGAAATTGCCATATAAAAACTTGGCCAAAGTGCTATGAAATATTCTGACTAGAAAGACTAGAGTTAAAGAGATGTCAAAGCAACATTGCATATAATTATGAAAAACTGCATTGAGAAATCTATCAATGAATATTAATGTGTCAGTTCTGCAATAAGCTAAGTGATCAACATTCACCAGCTATGTTGTTTCTCTCCTAAATTAATTTTGAAAATTGAAGCAAAGCCAACAATCTATTCTGGGAAATCCTTTCATTCCTACCAAGGTGCCCCTGGTTAGAGGGGTGCTATGCTATGAGCAATAGCTTGCAGTTAATCCATGACTCACCTGCAGCCTGAGGAGATTTAACAGTGCATATCATGAGCTTCGAAACCCTTCTTCAAGAACTAGGAGCTTCCCAAGAACCGTGGGAAAAGAGTGTCAATTGAAAAAGAAGGAAACCCAACTCACCCAAGCAGACTCCTCACACATTTGATTTTTGTGTCTACAGGGAGGAAAGGCATTTAAGCATTATTGGTAGTAGGGAATTGATCAAACTTAATGAAAGGTATTCACGAACTAAGAGAACAAAAAGATAGGATGTCAGTGAATGCTACATCGTTTCATAAAGAACTCTGCTTAAGTATTTCACCTGAAGAAGTCTTTAAAGATTCCCATTGCAACTATAGAAAAATCAAATCAACCCAATAGTTCCTCTAAATTTCATTGATATATCTGAACTTTTGTATTTCAAAGATTCAAAATGACAAAACCATCTGATATACGTTAATTTTAACTCCACTTTCAAGTCAACCTTTATCTTCTTAATTTCTTTTTTTAAAGAAAAACACTGTTTCTTTTCTGGATTCTCCAAACATAGCAATAGGAACCATTGTACCAAAGGGTATACTAACATTCATTTTAACTGGAATGTGGGAAGAAAGTAAAAGAAATTGTTTTTCTGTGAGGGTGAAGATTATCACTGTATTTTATGTAGTTAACTGAATGTTTATACATTTTCTTAACAATGTTGTTTTGGTTTTTATTCTACTGCAAAAAATTATAATGAACATTTTTCTATATGTCAATTTGGGCACTTGTGCAAGAGTTTCACTATAATTAGTATAATTGCTGGCTTCCTTTTCATCCCCAATCTCCCTTTGTTTTATTGGATAAACTTTTCCAAATGAGATTATATTAAATATTTTTCATTTTAGTTTATATTTCCTTGAATGCTACTGAAGTCGAACATCTTTTTTTATTAGACAATTGGTTTACTTACTCCCATCTGAGCTGAATATTCATAATTTCTGTGGTTTTCTCTTGAGTTTTTATTTTTTCTACTGATTTCAAAGTCTTGCTTAAATTATCAAAGCATATTAATTTTTCTTGCTGTGCATTGCAGATTGTCTTTTAACTGTTTTGTATTTTGTAACAATGAAGTTTGTATTTTAATGTAATTATATTCATAAATCTTATGTTACTGGCTTCTTGCTTCTGGTTTCTTGTTTAAAAACTATTTCCCTCCCTTAACATCATATGGTGTTCACTTTTTTCCCAAAAAAATTTTCAATTTTTCCCTTTACTTTATAACTTTCCTCAATTAGCAATCTCTTTATTTGCTCAGTTTTGCAAAAATTTTATTGTTTTTAATAAAATGTTTTGATGCTTATAATATTATACTTGTTCAATTCATATTTGCTCTTGTTTTAAATTCTGTTTTAACTACATTTTTAATTTAGATTTTTGTTTTTCTTTTTCCTAATTTCTCCAGCTAGAAAGTACTTAATCCTCAGTATTTGTTCTGATACAAGAGTTTATCACCAAAAGGTTTTGTGAAACTTTTTCCTCACACACATTTAGTAGGTATGGATACTTTATAATTTCTTTGTTGCTTAGTTTTAAATGTTTCGACCTCTGGAATAACTTCCTATTTGGTACAGGAACTATATGGAAGATTTCCTTTTAACCCAAGTATACTGGGAAATGGATGTTAACTCTCTATTGTAGGTTTCTAAATTTTAAATTTAAGAGCCCCTTGGCATGAAGGTCCAGCACTTTCTAGTTGACATGAAGCTGATACTGCCCTGTGTGCCTCTGTGTCTGTAATTACTGTGATTCAATATTCAATTGCAGTGATATGTATAAAAACCAAGAAATATATTTTTGTTATTCTAATTCATAAAATTGGGAGTGTTTTTAGTGCTGCAGGACTGTGAAGTAGTACTCATGTTTGTGATATCACTGAAGTCTGACAGTGAAAGGGCAGTAATTCATATTATGTACCAGCAAAAATATTCAATACATTTGTCACATGCTATGAATTTAGGGTCTAATCATACATATAATGATTTCAACACTACAAGTATTTGAAAATCCATATACAAGCAAGACATATTGATTGGTATTGGCTGTCTGTAGCCACATTATGAAAGAGACTCAGAGTACACATGCTTGAAAAATAGGTTTTCTGTCGTCATTCAGTATAAGGTTCTATAGTATTTTATCAGATCAGTTTATTAATTGTTACTAAAATCTACATCCACACTAATTTCTGCCTGGTTATCTTAAAATCCATCACTATGCAAATGGGTAAATATTTCTTGAACAGAACCTTTAAAAGCATTAAGTGTCAACACACCTGACAAACTGGTTATTATTATATTTCTGTCAACTAAAAGACTCTATTGAAAGCATGAAAGGCAAAGCAGAGAAGGGAGGAAGATACTTGCAATACAAAAATAACAGGCATAGGATACCCAAAAATTCCTACAAATCAATTAGAAAAAAATAAGTGAAAACAAAATAAAACAAATATAGAAGATTTAGAGGCACTTTACCTTCCCCAAACAGAAAGATATCCAAATAGCCACTACACATTTGGAAAGACTCATGGAGCTACCAGTCACTGACAAAATGCAAAGCAAATCAAAAGAATGATAAGATACTACTACACACCAAAATGCTTAAAATTAGAGATAGGAAGTACTCTCACACACTGCTGCTCAACGCGTACCTTAGTTCAATCTCTTTGCAAAACTATTCCGTCGTATCAGCTAAGGCTCGATACACATACCCGATGACCTGGCTATCACTGTCACGCTAGAAAGGTCTCTGAGAATTCGAGCTTTGTCTAAAAGAAACTATCTTAATGCACTGAGCTAGATAATCAGATAACTCATTTCATTTGTTCCCTTTTATTCTGATCCCCAAACCACAGGAATAAATTGTCTACTTGCTTACCGTGCATTATTTCTAAGTGATTGTTTTAAAATATTTGACTAGATTTGAGTTGTTTCAAGTCTAATGTTAGAACATTCTACATTATGGCTCCCTCTACAATGAAAGCAAATGGAAGTTTTTGTTTGGTTGGCTACACAAGCATTTGTTGGCTTCTCATTGTGGCTGTTTCCTCCTTCTCCTGGGTCACAGGCTGGGTGGATGCTTATGCCCTAGTGTGACATAGTGTGTATGGGGTCGCTCTCAGTTCTGGGAAATTTTGCCAATTATCTGAAAAACTTTTAACCCATATATGGTTGATTTGTTGCTTCTTTGTTTGCTTTGTTTCTGAATCTACTTTTTCTTTTTCTAAGAGGCAGACAGGAAATTGAAGAAATTTTTCCCCCCTCCACCTATTTGATATTTTTAAAAAAATATCTATGTTATAAACACATGTTAACATTTTCCCCCAAAACAGATGTCTATTTATTATCAGTACATGTATACAGTATATAATCTTTACATGCCTGTGTGGAGTTGGTGCATGTACATAACACATCTTACCCTTTTCATCCATTTCCCCCTCCTCCTTCCCCACACCTTCATCTTTTGATCTCCTTTGAGAACGATCTAGCTCCTTGCTTCCCATTACCTCTTATTTTATTCTTTACTTATAACTTGGGTTTCTCATATAAAAGAAACCATGCGATATTTAAGCTTGTGTGTATGATTTATTTCACTTAACATTACAATCTGAAGGTACTTCCATTTCCTACAAAGGACTCATAAATTCTTAACTGATATTTGGATTTCAGTTTTGAGATTTGCAATGAGATCACGTATATGAACTTCTTTCATTGTGGTTTTGTTGTTGCTGATAACAGACAATGCTGTTCTTGTGTTGTTAAATTTTATGATAAATCTCTTTATGATGCTTTGGATTTCTTTTTAAGTTGCTATAAAAGTAAAGCTGTCCTTTAACTTAAAATTTTTATGAATATGGATAAGCTAATAATACATGTGATGGCCCAGATGTTTAAAAAGAGTCATTTAATTTCTCTTTAAAATCAACATTCTGCATTTTGTCTTATTCAGCAGAGAATCAAACCATGTAATTCTGTGGATGTTTTGTTGCTATTGTTCTGGATGTTGAATCAGTGTGTGTGTAATCAGGGAAACATTAAAGAACCATAGTGACTCAGATGGAATCTTGCTAAATAACCTGAGTTTTAAAAACAGTATATTCCTTTGTTTTGTACTTTGACTGACAAACTGATTGGCAATTTTAATCTATTTTTGGTCCACTCTCACTGACTTCCAGCCTTCTTCCCCACTTTGACCTATGAGGTAACCTGGGCCTCGCACGTCTCTCTGGAATTCCCAAGTGTAACATGCAGTGCCACATGAAGGAGCCATTAGTCTTCTGTATTCTAGCCCATCTTGTTCTATATATTGACTCAAAGAAGCAGAATTATATTTGTAGATATTTGACAAGAATAGTGTAATGCGGTATTGGCAACTTTTTTCTGTAATGGGCTAGATAGCAAATTTTTTCAGATTTTAGGCTGTACAGTCTCTGTTGCCTCTATTTGACCACAAAACAGGCTTAGGCGATATGTAAATACATATGCAAGACTGTGTTCCATTAAAATTTCATGTACAAAAATAGACTAAGGGCCATTTTTGGTCCATGGACCATAATTTGCTGAACACTAGTTTTAAAAGTGTTTTCAAAGTACCTCCCAAATTTATATGTTGGAATTTTAACACTGAATTTGGTAAAACACTGTCACTCAAACTTAATATATGGGCTTTAATGGTGACAACATCTGGTCCATTGGTAAGAACTGTAATATAAAGCTATTAAGCATCTGGCAAAACATATTGCTAAACAGAAGAAATGTAAATGAAGAACACCTTTTGAGAAAAATGCTTATATCAAGCACAAGCCATAAATGAAAGTCCAATGCTGTGGTGCACTTATTATTTTGGGCAACTTGAGCAGGAATGCCCAGCTGGACTGAGTTGGTGTGATTCTGGGAGTAGAGGATCCACCCGAGGATTGTTGCTGAATCAACATAAAGGAGAACAGGAGCAGAAGATAGTTGAGGGCGGTTTCCCAGGAGAAGCTCTGCTGCAGCTGATTCTCCTGACTGGAACTTGGCTGTTCTTGTAGAAGAAGGAGCTCGGGGCCTTACTGTCATTGAGGATGGCTGTTGTTGCTTCAGGGGAGCTCTGGTCATCATCTCTGCAGTGAGTATTGTATCCCGGTTCCAGTAAAGATTTCTTCAGCCATCATCTGCAGACACAGACGTACACAGGACAGTGCTGTGGGCTCTCAGCTTTTGATTGGATCTTTCGAGTCTCCAGTGTATAGAGAGACATTCTGTACTCTGCCTGCATGTGGCTTATGGGTGAATGTATGTCCTGTACTAAATCTGCTCTCTTTGGAAACCATTGGCTCTAGAAAGGTAACTGATACAAATGTCCACTGCAACTGAAGTAGTTAAGAAAAAAGCAAGACTGATTTTTATTAAATTTCCTAAGCACTGCGTAGTTCAGAAATGTTCAGTGATAGTAGAAACTGTGTTATGATCACATAGGGGAGTTCTGTAAATTATTTAGACTCATTCGAAAGATGCCTCACTGTTTTTCAAAATGATTTTGTGTTATGGACATGTAGTATGCAAATTATGTGAGTGGGGAAATTATCTATCCTAACCTACCCATGTGAGAACCCACGTATAAGCTAAAAACTTCAATTGGAGAAAGGAACACAAAATCAAATTTGTATTTATTTTCTGAAGAACAATCTAATTTTTTCCCTAACAAAGGAATCATTCTTTGCTGGTTAATGTTCATTTTAAAATCTGTAGAATTACATTGACTTTTAAAATTCTAGTTCAATGTATTTCTTTGCTTTTAGAACTTGTTAGAAGCATGGATCTTCAAATAAAACTAAAGCTATTTTACTATAAATAGGTATGATAGAATAGAAGAGTACTGTTCAAAGGACAGATCCATGATTTCTGGCAATTTGGGAGAACTACTAACCTAACATCATTAGTAGTTCTTTGTGTTTGTAGCTTTGTAGCTGAGATATATTTGGCCACTGTATCACTCTTTTCTTCACTAAACCCAGGCCACTTAATAAATTTCTTAAACCTCATAGAAGAATTGAAAGTACTATATAAATGCTTAGAACATTTTTTTTT
>PVJO010033087.1:0-12467 GCA_004026905.1 Hystrix cristata | reverse complement strand
AGCAAAGGATGTAGTGGGCAGGAGGGAAGGGGCTGATCTACCGTTACGGGCTGGATCTTAAATGTTCCTGGAAAGCTCAGGTTGAGCTGGTTGAAGGCCTGATGACCTCCTGACAGGGCTAACGGAAGATGGTGGAAACGTGAAGATATGGAGGCCCCAGGAGGGAGTGAGGTCACCCTTAAAGAGGACAGTAGCACCCAGGCACTTGGTCCTTCTCCCTCTGCTTCCTCTCTGGCAGAAGTGAGCAGCTTGCATTACCTCATGCTCTACCTCATCTTTTCTAAGGAGCCATGGACTAAAAACTATGGAACTTTGAATCCACATAAAGCTCTCCTCCTCCTAAACTGATTATCACGGTATTTTGTGAGGCAGAGGGAAAGCTAACACATCTACCTACCAAACTTCACTCACGGTGCACTTGTAGGACAGCCTACCTACACAGACAGAGAAAAACCTGTTTCCCTGTTAGCGTATGTGTGTTAAGATCATCACTTTCCAAGAAAATCCTCACTGGGAGCCAAAAGGGCACTTTTAGATTATATTTGCACCAAAGAAAAAAAAATATATACATACACACACACACACACACACACACACACACACACACACACACACACACACCCCTCCATCTTCCTGCCATTAAAACACTGAAATAATACTGCCATTTATAAAATGCTGCATTTATGAGTCATTGGTAACCACTTATACTTGACGCTGGAAATTTTATATTCAAATTCAAGTCAGTGTGGTGTAACATCGTACCTCCTGTCTACAGACAGGCTGCTATCATGTTTCGGGCCGAGGCTGCAACAAAATACCTGAGACTAGGGCGTCTGCAGACAACAGAAATGCTTACAGGTCCTCTCCTGCTTCTGCTTCACAGATGGTGCCTCCTTGCTGCATCCTCTCTCGGCAGAAGGACAACAGGTTCCCACAGGGCTCTCTTATGAAGGAACCCCTCCCATTCCCAGGGACACAGCTGTCACACAGTTAACTGCTTATCTCTTACTACCAGTGCAGTGGGGACTAGGGTACACGATAGGAGTTTTGAGGGGACGCCACCATTTGGGTCATAGCAACTGTGCATCGCATTTCAAACATCTCACAGAACGGTCTGAGTAGTAGCCTGGAAACTTACAAAATGACTGTTTCCAGCAGACATTTCTTAGAAGACAATTTTCAAAGACTGCTTTACTTTTCTTTTTCCCTTCCTTCCGCCCTCTTCCCTCTCTAGTTCTCTTCCCATTTAAATATTATCTTTCTTTCCCACAATATCTATTACACATTTTTGTCATTATTTACACTTAAAGTTTCCCATATCAGAGAAACAATTTGATACGTAGTCATGTGTCTCTGATTTATTTCACTTAAGAGTATGTTCTCGAGGTGCATCCATTTACCTAGAAATGTTTCAAGTTTATCCTTCATATGGCAGAGTAGTACTCCATCGTATAAAAAAACACATGGAAAAATGTAAATAAAGCTATTGTAAATAAGGAGGGAAGGGGGAGTAGAAAGGAAGGGTGAGTAAGGGGGGAACCAAGATATATAATGTACAGGTACAAATTAACTATGATGAGTGTGATCACAATGCATATATACAATGTACCAGTACATGTTCTTGGTAAATTAATAAAAAAAAAGAAGAAAATAAATAAAACATAAAGATTGTTTTAAATTTCCACCTACCCCTGACAAATGATGGGGTAACTGATATTCAAGTGACAGTTATGTAAAAAAAGGAAAAAGAATCAGGATACAGATCGAGTGATCACATAAAAGAGACCAATAAATCCACTATGACACGGCATTTCACGGAGACAAAAGAACAAAGAACTAGTTCCAAAAATAACAAACAAGAAAGTGATGAGCGCTCTCCTCTGAGTCCATCCAGTTTACGTAGCTAAAGTTCCAAAAAAATCCACACCAAGAGGAACTAGAAGCCAGGAGAAAGAAAAGGAAGGACATTTATTTCACACCTGCACTCAGAAATCTGCTGAATGTTTTTGTCATACTGCCAGCTGGACAAAACTCTCATTTACCTGCAGAATTCTGCAATTTAAATCTCACTCTCTCCTAATTATTCTACAAACAAGAACAGCGGTACTGGGCAATGAATGGCTAACTGCAAGAATAAACTTCAAGTGGACACAGTTCAGATCTGTGAGAAAACAGAAGTCCAAGAGTGCCCATTCCTAAGACGATGCTTCTTCTCTAACATACACCAGAACCACCAGTTCCTCCAGTGGTCTTTGGACCTACAGCATGAACCCACGTGGCCTGTGCTTCCTCTATCCCCAAACCTTCCAGTTTCTGGAATCAACAGCTACTCACTGATCATACTATAATGTGAAAGCACTTTAAATGCCTCTACCCAAAGCATCAGTCTGGCCTACACATTTCGTTGACCCAGCTAAAATAAAACCAGGAGTACAGTTAGCCCCCAGGGGAGCAAGAGCAAGAACAGAATGTGGACCAACCATGGCTGTGGCCTTGATTCCCAGAACCAAATGTCACTCGACAGGTCAGCGTGGGGCTGGAGGTTCTCCAAAATGAAGAGCACATGGTCACTCTGTTCCCCCACCAGCATTTCTGCAAGATCCCAGGCTCGACGATAACCACAGGCAGGTCTGCGGAATCACCCTGCACTGTGCACTACCTATCCGAGATATGTGTCAAGGCTCTCAGCAGCCCGGCCTGGAATGAAGGACACATTAAGTGACAGGAACCAACTAACGCCGGGAAGTACCTTAGCTCCAATCTTACACTTCAGATCCGTCACAGGGGTTCAAAAGAATACAGGTTTCTGTTCTTCCAAAAATTCACGTGCTAATGTTACGGGAAGCAATTCTGTTTTTGTCTTCAGCTTTATGGATGCCTCAGGGCTTAAAGCAATACCTACGGTAAGTTACGGAAGGAGGACAGTGTGAGACCACACTCACAGTTGTGTCCGTGGGCTTCTGCCTATAGACCGAATATGTCAGGCCCCCGCTGAACCCTGCGGGGCTGCGTGCTGTACCCACCACGGACACCTTGTGTCTGGGACTTTAGGGGGTCCCACGCAACCCACACGGCGCGGCAGGCTCTTCTACACCATCTTAAGTCCTATTATTAGACAAGAAGGAATCAATGAGCAAGCAAATGGGTACAGGACAGGTCTTGACTCCACTATATGACGGTGAAAGAGAACCACGTGTCATTCATTACCCCACTGTATTTATAGATATCTTATTCCATAATGAAAACTCCAAATATTATTTCCCCTCCCAAATTTTTCTTATTTTCTGTTGATTTTTAAAGAATTTGAAGGACTCTATCAGACTCCTAGAACACACATTTGATGTATACCACATAACATACACTCAAACGGCAAATTCTGAGTGTTCTTAAAACATCCATCCTGATGCCCATCTACCCTTCCCCACAGACATCATCCACAGCACACGCTAGACTTGCTGCCCCCCAATTTGGAGCCATAGCCACTTATCAAATGTCATTATGGAACACGTGATACAAGACGGTTCAAAATGAGGTATGCCAGCAGCATAAATACATGTACATTTTGAGGATATAGTTATCAAAAACAAAGGTGAAAAAACTCAGTGATTTTCTTGGACTGACTATGTGCCAGATAACAAATTTCTGGATACACTAGGTTAAAATACAAAGTGATTTCATCTGTATATTTTTTGACTTTTATAATCACTGTGGATAACAACTGTATTCTTTTAAAGAAATGCAGCCCATCTTTTCTCCTCATTTCAACTATCTACAGATCGGATAATCTTCCCAATCTAGGCACGGAGATACTGAGGCACTTGCCATCTTTCTCCTTCCTTCAGCTTCTCAGCACCATCTTTAATTTCAGTTCCCTTTTCTCCCTCTATGAATGACACTTGAGAGCCAAAATTGATAACTCAGTCATAGCTGGTTGACTGACCCCTTGTGCTGTTAAAAAGAAAAAAATGAAGCTGAGCTGGGTGAGCTGGGATATGCCTGTAATCCCAGCAGCTCAGTACGTGGAAGCAGGAGGATTATTATGTCCAGGCTAGCCTGGGGAACCTAAGAAGACCCTGGCTCAAAGTAAAAAAAATAAAAATAGTTGTTGGTGTACAGTTCAGGGAGAAAGTGCTTGCCTAGAATGTGTGAGGCCTTGGGTTAAATCCTGGGCACAGACCCAAAGAAGAAAAGCAAAGAATTCCAAACTGCCCTTTCTGTTTGAAAGGAAAACTATTAGCATCATCTATTGGAAAAGCCCTGTAAAGTGCCTGTTCTTCTCAACAATTCTGCGAAACTACCCATTTACTTCCTCATTCTCCTCTGATTAATAGAGTTTCCCCTGTAATATAAATTGTCCCCATGAAACTATTTTGTTTTCAATTTCACTTCCCTGAAAAGCCCAGTTCTGGGACTACAAGCATCACGACAGCTTCCTGGGTAAAGGTATTTAAAGTTCCAAAGCAAAAGAGAGGTTCTGAGAAAGGACTCATGAGAAACTGCTGATCTGTTGTTATGCAAACAATGGATATACTGAACTGAGGCACTAAAAAATTGGCATACTTCGGTCAGTTAAATGAAATGAAGTAGTACATTTTTGGAAAACTGTGTTTTACAGGAGACCTTCTGTGAAACAAGAGGATGCAAAGGTAAACTTCTGAGGAGGGCTAATCACCTCAAAGGACCACTAGGGGTAAGGAAGCAGAGAGAAGGCAGCAAATGAGGGAGGAGGGAAAAAAGAAAAAGGTTTTATCTTTCCAAATGGCAGGAATCAGTTCTGTGACGGGATCAGAGGAGCTAGCTAACAGCACAGTTCAATGCTTGATAAACCGTGCCCCCTACCTCGCTGCCCAAAGAGTCTGACTGGTGACATCCCCTTGAGGAATATAAGCGCAGTCACACTGCTCTCTTCCTGGCTTGACTACACGGTGTGTGAAACCCGGGATCAGAATTCGGGATCAAGCCCATTTACAAATATGAAAGATTTAATTTTAATGAGACATCTTGGTTTGCATTAAAATTCATGAGCCTCCCTGAGCAGGTTATCTGGACTCTTCATCAGAGAATAAGGAATTTATTTGACAATTAAACTTCTTGACCACCTGAGTAAGAAAATTCATGTCTACAAACTATGCTTATGAATCCCAGAAGCTTTTGGGGATTGGGTAGTTTCAAATGTCATACCTACATACAGTGCTCATCCTAATTAGTTCTGTGAGGACTTCTTTTCCTCCTTTGGAATTCATCAGCTTTTAATCTGTATCCGTAAAAAGGAAGAGACTAGTTTTTGTGTGCCTTTAAAAAAAAAAATCAGTTTCATTATAGCTGAACAACCCAGAAATAGGATCTTGGAGCCCAAGGTCACATTTACAAATTAAGATGAGCAGACTATCATTTATTCTTAGAACTAAATTGGTCTGGACTCATTTCTAGACTGTCTTCCTCATTAGCTGCTAGACTCTAGACAAACAGCGTTACCTATCCGAGCCGCAATCTTTTGTTTTTGTTTTTAATTAGTCAAATAAAAATATTTCCTCCTACCTAGCAGTGTTCTATGAGATGAAGCAATTGTGTCAACAGTCTTAACAAAGCAGGCAGTCTTGTTTACAGATCTACAAGGCCTTCCAGTAAAGAAGAGGTCAGAACATATGTTTCATAGGGTTTTCATTCTGTGGAGGATTCAGGTAAGGAAGTGTCTCTGGAGTTTATAAACTGAATGTCTTAGTCTTTGAATTCTACTTGGACCCCTCTTTCTGGTAAAGCTCCTGCCTGCCAGGATTGACAGTCTGTTAGGTACATCAGCAAGGACTTGTTCTTGCCCGAGACCCTCTAACCAGACTTTCTCAAACTTTCAGACACTCGGATTCCAACGCTGATCGGATTGTGCAGGTTTGGGGATGGGGTGCCTTGCTGCAAGGCTAAGCAGCTGGGCCAGCTGGCAGCGTTTCCCAATGTCAGCCCTTCTGGTGCTAGCTCAATTCTGCTAGTGGCTTGCTCGGGGGCTGAATTCTGCAAAGACGTGGACTTCCCTACTTGAGAGTAACCCCACCCCCGTAGTCCAGCTGTGACCCTGAAAATGCTTCCCAACCTTGCCAGCTGTGCGCAGAGGAGGCCAAGTCGGAAGGAAGGATGAGGTGGAGAACCATTTCAATATGGGATGCTACAACCAACGTCTGCCCTCTGCAGCAGCCCTGGAGCGAGCGGGCAGGTACCCCTGAGCCTATTTTGCAGCTGGGGAAACTGAGGCCGGGCACCGCTCACAGTCGCCCAGGCGGGAGGCGGGAAGGGGGCGGTCTGCGCGGAGGAGGATGCAGCCCCTCACGTCTGCGCCGCAGGGTGGTCCCGGGGACAGCGCCCCCACGCGCTCCGGCCCCACCGGAAGCGGGTGCTGGGGCCGCGTAGAACGGTCCCCGCCGGCCGCCTGGGACATGGGACCGCGGGCCGCAGGGGACACTGCCCCTCCGCGGCCCCCCAGCCCTGAGCGCCCACATCCCGACCCCGCGCCCTCCCGGGACAGCCGTCGCCGGGGGCTACCCACCCAGAAGCAGGCCGTCCATGTCAAAGATGAGGTGGGTGACGGGCCGCGGTGGGGGCGCGGGCGCGGGCGCCGCCATGGTGCCGGAGACTCAGCAGCGGTGGGGGGCGGGGAAGAGGCGCGCGCACCCGCTGCCCCCCCACGCACCGCGCACGCGCGCTCTCCCAGAAATCTGCTCCGCGCACGCGCTCTCTGCCGCAATGGCTGTGTGCGCAAGCGCGCCTTTACCGGCGCCGCGCACGCGCGCTCCTGGCGGCCTCCTCGCGCTCGCCCGCAGCTGTGCCGCGCACGCGTATCCCGTTCCGCCCGCCTGCCCGCGCGCGCCCGGCGGCTCTGCGCATGCGCGCTCACGGGCTTTCGCTTCTTCAGTGGTAGCCGCGGGGCTGAAACAAAGCGCTGGCGGGCGCCACACAGGCAACCTCGCGCACTCCCCTTCACGTCCGGTTCCTTTCTTGTTCCAGGCTGGGCCGCTCAGCCAAACATCGTGGGGAGGCTGGCCCTATACTCTCGGGGGTAAATTCGTGGTTGGAATTTGTAAAGGGCGACGATGAGGAGGCAGAGGGCGGGCAGGGGGCTGTGGAGTGGAGAAAAGGGCGCGAAGATGCTCAGGCTGGCAGCACCCCGAGCCACCAGGTTGCGGCTAAATGATCTCGGTCACGGGCTTCTCAGTGGGGTCCATCTCAGCCGCAGGCGCCAGGCACCGGGCGGGTTTCCCTTTCGGTTTCGCCCGCCCGCTTCCCTGCAGCTCTGGACCCGGGCCAGGCGGGCGCGCTACGCATGCGCACTGGGGGGCCTGCGTCTCGGCATCCCGCGCTGCGCTCATTGTGCGCAGTGCAAACCTGATAGGAAAGGTGCTAAAAGCAGGAGGCTGCAATATTGCAATTTGTACAAAGTGCTCTACCCCTAGTTTCCTTCTTAGATCTTTTTGGCTGCTCCTTTTCTTCTCTTTTTTTCTTTTCCAAGCCTACCAGAGTGCAGTCTGCAAACTTTGTCTCCTATGCCATTTTCAGAAAATACCTTTGGGTGCCTGTTCGTCCCGTTGTTACTGCGGCAGGTCCGGAGTCCAAGTGCCCCCGACACACTCCCACCCAGGAACTGCCTCTCTCTCCGTCGTAAAAAGAAGAGGAGGCAACCCAGGCCACAGTGGAAGTAGAAGTTTTATTGTCAGAGTAAACCGAAAGCCACCTCCGACAGGATGGTGAGGTGTCCAGAGTTGGAACACCGCCTGAGCGGGTCCAGTGTTTCCGATTTGCAGGGTTTGGGGCCCGACATGCCCCATCCACCAGAGAGGTCCCTACTTGATTGGTTGCTATGCTGGTTGTCAGGGCTGGATAAATTTGGGTAGAGGAAGCCTCTAGCATGGTGAGGGGCTTTTCCTGTTTTTCTGTCTGTCCAGTGTGGGAAAAGGAGAACATAAGACCCCCTTCTGACAACCCGAGAGCAAGAGACTTGTTAGTTTCACTTCAAGAGTGGGAGTTGGAGTTTGGGGAAGTAAGTGTACCTTGTGGTAAGCAGCTAAAAAAAAACCGCAAGACTGTCAGCTTTCTGACTGCTACCTAAAATCCAGGCGCAGATGGGGAGACAAGTGGCAGGGGCCCAAATCTGTCTATTACTTCCGAGCGATTCTGAAATCCCTACATTCACATTTTTGCCTTTGTATACAGATTTAAGCATAAGTATGTGACTGTTGGAGAGGTTGACATAAGAAAGTTGCAGGGACTTGGGTGCTCTGAGGGTGTATTTTCTTGTTAAGGGTGTGGACGTCAAATGAGGACACCCCTGAAATCTGTAGGAATTCAGTTCAGCCTCTGTAATAGATGGTGACACTCTGGGACTCAAGTGCCCCCTTCATAAAATGAGGTTCTTGGAAGGAGGTGAGGCAGGTAGGACATAGGACATGTTCGATAAAACTAACCCTTTCTAGAGCTGTTGCTGGAGGAGATTTTCCACCAGATAATCCCAACTTCCCTTTGAAGATGCTGGACCTTGGGGAAGACAGTTGGTAAGCAGATGTGTAAGGAAACTGTGGCCCACATGAAGTCATGTGTGGATTCTGTGTTAGTTTGTTACAGCTGCTGTAGCAGCAGGCCACAAACAGGGTGACCTAAATAACAGAAATGTATTGGTTCATAGTTCTGGAGGCCACAAGTCCTAGGTCAGGAAGACTACCACGCCGATTCCCTCAAAAGACTGTTGGAAGATGATCTATTCCAGATTCCTCCCCTTGGCTTGTACTGTCCTTTCCATGTATCTAGTCCTTGATTTTCTAAGAGCACCTGCCATATCGGTTTCCAAATAAGGTCACATTCTGAGGCCCTGGGTGCTGAGGACTCTCAACTTTTCTTTTGAGGGGAATACAGTTCTACCCATAACAGGATCATTCCAGAAATATTTGGTGAGGTTTTTACGGTTTGCTGGTACTCACTAGTTGGAGTTTTTAGAATTCACATTATTGGTTCCTTCTCCATTCTCTGGATACACAGATGAGAGGATTTTTTTAAATTTTCTTTTGTAACAGCATAGCTTTGTTTACTTGTTAGACAGACAAGTTGAGATTTTTTTGTTTGTTTCTTTTGGAGTGCTGGCGATCCTGCTCAGGACCTTGCGCTTGCCAGGCAAGTGCTCTACCACTTGAGCTAAATCCCCAATCCCCAAACAGAGTGTTTTTAAAAGGGGAAAAGATCTCCAGCTTATCCTTTTTTATGGCAGAGTAGTACTCCATTGTGTAGATAAACCACATCTTCCTTAGCCATTCATTTGTTGTTGGACATTTAGGTTGTTTCCAAGACTTGGCTATTAGAAATTGTGTTGCTATGAACATGGTTGTGCATATATTGCTGTGGTATGATGATTTTAATTCTTCTGGGAAGATGCCCAGTAGGGGAATAGCTAGATCAAATGGAACCTCCAGTTGTAGTTTTTTGAGGAATCTCCATACTGATTTCCACAGTGGCTGGACCAATCTCCATTCCCACCAACAGTGGAGGAGGGTTCCTATTTCCCCACAGTCCTGCCAGCACTTGTAGGTAAATGGATGTTCTTTAAGAACATATTTTTAGGTGAAATAAATCAGACACTCATGAGTACACATTGAATTGTTTCTCTGATATGAGTAGGTATAAGGGTAAATAAGGTCAGAGAAGTGTAATAGATATTATATAAAATGAAGATAATTTTGAAAAGAGAGGAGAACTAGAAAGGGGGGAGGGGGAAAAGAAAGAAGGAAAAAAGGAAAGAAAGAGGAAAGGTAAAAAATGGGAAAATATAAATAAACCTGCTGTAAATAGGGAAGGGAGGAGTGCGGAAAAGGGGGGAAACCAAGATACATCATGTACAGGTACAAAATAACCTGATGAATGTGAACATTATGTACCAATACATGTTCTTGGTAAAAAAAAAAAAAAAAAAAAAAGACATACTCATTGGGGATTAGATATTTTTGTTGTTAAATTTCTGTGAAAAATACATAATAAGGTCAAGAAAATAAATCCCTACACAACATCAAAAGAAAAAATAAGTAAAAAATAAAAGGGGCAAAGAGCCCAGTGCCAGGATGAAGAAGTGAAAACCATGGCGATAACCTGTGTTGTGGAACTAATAGCTATGTCAGGATGCTTCCTGCCTAAGAAAGAGCAGAGGGAATCACCTGACTTTTGAAGCCTCTTAGAGCCTTACTGTAAAAACAAGCAAATGCGTAAAAATAGGTGATAAAGATATCAGGCTTCCAGGACAAGAGGTAGTTGGAGAGGCTTGCATATTTTATCACCCCGGGCAAGGGCAGGACTCTCGGGAGAGAATTCACTTGGTTCCTTTTGCCAGGAGACAAAGTGCTGGCGAGGGAGGTTCTGCGAACGGCCGCTGAAATGGCAGAACAGCATGGCGATTGCAGAAGGGAATGCACTGGATTCTTCTGGGCTTCAGCACCCCACAGACATGAAAACCTGAATCATGCCATTGTATTAAAGCCTTATTTCTCACATTCTTCCAAGACATCTCTGGCACGCACACCATGGAAAACACCTCTTGTTATGGTTTGTGTCTAGATGTCCCCCCAAAGCCTCATGTGGTCAGAGGTAGCTGGATCTGGAGTGTGTGATTACTAAATTAGTCCACTGATCGGTTTGGCATTGCTCTGCTGGGATCAAGGATGTGACGCTAGGATTAAGGGTATTAGGATTCAGGGTGGGAGTACTGCCCACCCTAAAGACAGGTAGTTTGGATGAGATATAAAATACAGGAAGAAGCTGGTTAGCCCCCCGCTTGCTTGCATCCCTTTCTTACCTTGCTGCCTTCTACCTGTCTGCCTTGTCACCCTGCCTCAGACCCAGCTGACTGTGGACTGAAACCTCTACAAACTGTGAGCCAAATAAACCTTTCTTCTCTTAACTTTGGATGTCTAGTATTTTGTCCCAGCAACGAGAGAAAAGTAACTAAGACACCTCATCTTTTAAAAATAAAATAACACCAACCTGAGTATATGAAGGCTTCTTGGTTACATGAAATGGTTCTACAACATGTTTTGTATGCAGGTGACTAGTTGTCCTTTATTTCTTGTGGATGGTCACTCTTGATTGGCCTGAGAGATGCCTGAGGGATTAGTGAAGCACATCTGAGGGTGTGTCTGGCTGGGTCCTGCGGTGGGATCTTGGGGGCTGTATCTTGTCCCTTGCCCCTTCCTCTCTGGCTTGTCTCTGCTCTCTCTGCTTCCTGACTGCCAGGAGGTGGGCAGCTTGCTGTGCCATGTCCTTCTCCCGTGATGCATCTGCCTTGGAGCCAGATGGCCATGGACTGAAATCTCTGCTACTGAGCCAAAATGAACCATCCTGCTTTGAGTTGTGTGTGTCAGTATGTGGTCCAGTGAGGCACAGGTGACTAATACAGCCTTTTGAGGTTCCTCCGAACAGCCAAAGACGGGTAGATCCTTTGTGGAAGTAGGATGCATTTTTCCACCTGTGAACTACAGTTTATTTTTCTCCAACTGTATTTTCCCCTTGGAACAATAGGTTAATTTCCTGACAATTTTAAAATACAAGAGGGAGACGATCCAGAATATTGCAGTACAACAGTGTCCAGGAACAAAATATCTGATTGAACAAATAAGCACGTGATCTTTTTTCATGCAATATATCAACGTGCATATGGATCATGTGAGATGTATTTTGCATAGTTATCTGAACCTTACTAGCATCTTTGCTTTTTTTAACTCCTTATTTTTTTTTTTTTTCTTACCTTGGTGCAGGTGCCTCTGGGTACATGCCCTCTATTGTATGAGGTAAGCCGCTTCTGGCCTGTGTTATCTTCGGAGGCGATCCTAGCCTTGAAGTTCGTCAGGGAGCAGCGGGGAACTTTTTTCGTGGGCCGCCGATTTGTGGTAGAAAGCTGTCCCAGGAAACTGGGCAGTGGCACCAAGCCACAGCTCGCTATCCACCACAAGCTCGCTAGAGAAACAGCTGAGACTCCAGGAGCCGCCTATCGGTGCGGCCGAGCTGCTGTGTTCAGAAGGCAGAGCGGGCCAGGTGCACTTTGACCCACCACGTTTTCCATCCAGGGTCCATTCACCTGGTGTAAGTCAGGAGCAGGGACTTGGGGCACCGTGGAGGGGAGTTCATCGCGCTCCACCCTCTTTACTGTCTCAGTGCGGTCTAGCAGACCAGCATCCAGGAGAGAGGTCTGATTTTCTTCCTCTCCTTCTTCTCCTCTCTTTTCCTCCCCTTTCTTTTCCTTTATCTTTCTTTTCCTTCCTCCCTCCCTCCTTCCTTCTTTCCTTTTTTCCTTCCTTCTTCCTTGCTTCCCTCTTTCTATCCTTCCTTCCTTCCTTCCCTCCCTCCCTCCCTCCTTTCTTTCTTCCTTCCTTCCTTTCTTTCTTCCTTCCTTCCTTCCTTCCTTCCTTCCTTCCTTCCTTCCTTCCTTCCTTCCTTCCTTTCTTTCTTTCTTT
>PVJO010033086.1:0-12477 GCA_004026905.1 Hystrix cristata | reverse complement strand
CATCTGGTTTTCTTCCACGTTAT
The DNA here is from genome assembly GCA_004026905.1 of Hystrix cristata. Lineage (NCBI taxonomy): Eukaryota > Metazoa > Chordata > Mammalia > Rodentia > Hystricidae > Hystrix > Hystrix cristata. Next base: position 12,454 of record PVJO010033086.1, on the reverse strand, counting down.
CCCATTTCACCTCTCTGCAGCCTGGGAGCTTGCAGTTTCTAGCCTGAGTTCAGAGTAATGGAGGCACATGGGCTTTTACGGCAGGTCAGCCTGGGTTCAAAGTTCACGCTCCAAGTCGTGAGAAACAACAGCTCTGGCTTTTCTATCAAAGAGGAACACCATTTTGGACTCTAGTCCAGCCTGGGCAGCCCCTCCTCAACTCACCAAGTTTCCAGAAATTCCTGCTCAGTTTAGATTCCAGGAACGCAGCTAACAGCTAAAGCTAACTTTATCAACAGCCAAGGACGTTCAGTGCCCCGCACCCCGCACCCTGACTCTGCCCTCCCTCAACCCTGATCAGCAACCCTACTTAAACTAGTCAGCTTCAATAGGTTGTAAGCCTTTGAATTCAGTGAATGAATTTAAAGGTCAGCTGTTTCTCCTACGTTAGGGATAGAAGGGCAACCCTCCTGTGTCCTGCCTGCCTGCTACCATATGCTTGTGCCCTTCTGCAGAAGTAAAATGCTTTGTTGAGATTTCTTGATGTCTAAGTGCTTTATTATCTGCACCGACCAAGTGAGTCTAGGGGCTTATTTCCAACAAAGTCACCCACTGTAGGGCCTTGGACAATGAGAAGATATAGGGGGCAACCAAAGCATTTCTTCCTATTCCCTCTCCCCACAAAATACTGTGACGCCAGACATGTGGGTCTCTTTTGTCAAACACTGAACAGCTGCTCACTCTGCAGTTGACACCAGCTGGGTGTCCTCTGCTTGTATCCAACTCTGACTCCGTCTACCTGGAAGGATTGTCAGATCCCACAGGCTGAGGGCTCAGTGCCCAAGGCTGGCCCTCCACTTCAGTAAGAGTCACAATCACAGGCTGTGCTCTGTGCTTCTGACCAATCCGCTAAACTGGGGCTCCCATGAATCCCCTCCTTAAATTTTATTAATGTGCTAGTATGGTTCGCAGAACTCAAGGAAACACTTAAACCTACTAGTTTATTACAAAGGATAGCATAAAAGGCACTGATGGACACCAGATAAGGAGACGAACAGGACGAGATATGTGGGAAGGGGCATGGAGCCCCCGCTGAGCCACCACCCTCCAGGAACCTTCATGTGGTCAGCTGTCTGGAAGCTGTCTGGACCTGCTCCTTCAGTGTTATTATGGAAGCTTCGTTATGTAGACACGACTGGTCAAGTCACTGATCCCTGGTGGGCAACTCAAACTTCAACCTCTCTCGCCTTCCCAGGAATGGTCCTGTCCTGTGATCATCGTGCTTTGGTCTATTCGTTCTGAAGCTACCCGGAGGCTGCCCACCACCAGCCTTCTTATTAGCACATAGAAAGATACTTCTCACTTAGATGATTCCAAGAATTTTAGGATACCCAAAAATGGGATGGATGACAAGCATGCACTTTACAATATCACTGGCAAATTGAACTTAACTGCTTTGGGCCCAATTTTCTGATGTGTATAGTGAGAATAGTAACAACCAGGGCTCTATATCAATTGATGAAGATATACATTGATACATTCATCAGAAGGAAGTGATTCTGTGCATGGAGCATACTGGGTACTCAATAAATTTTAGCCTTAGGGACCACGAGAATTACTCAAGGTCCCACAGTGAGCAGCCTAAGGCATCACGTTTCTTGCTTTGTGAGGTCCCGCGGGTAATGCCCCATGCAGCCTCTGTGGTATGTCTCACCTCCCACGTGATTTCAATTTTTGAGTCAGTGGCCTAGATATAGACTTATTCTTACACACTAGTCCCCTGAACCGTGGTATCATGTATGATGCTGATCTCCAGTTTGCTATTTAGTGGCACACATCAGTGGTAACAGACAGGCAAATACCTCTCTGAAGTAAGCAAACACCAAACACTGCCTTTCCCCTCGAGTAGTCAGGGTGGTTGTCAACCCGATTCGCGATCCCTGGGGGATGGTAGAGCACATTCCTGGATGTGTTGGGGTGGGTCATGGAGGGGCGATCTTAGGGTCTGTATCTGACCCCTCACCCTTCCTGTCCTGTGCTATTCCTCACCGTGTTTCCTGGCTGTCTGAACTAACCTTCTTTACTCTGCCATGCCCTGCTGCCATGATGTCCCTGCCTTGGAGCCAGCTGACCATGGGTGGAATTCCTTGAACCTGAGAACTAAATTAAACTTTTCCTCCTTTAAATCATGGCTGTCAGGTACTGTGTCTCGATGACAGGAAAACTGACTAATGTGCCCCTTACCTGCCATATCCATGAACAAGCCCCTATCTACACCTGGCCAGGAGAAGAAAAAGTAGGGTTTTGGGGATGTGAGTCATTCATATTTTATATTCAAACCTCATGAAAGGAAACACAGCTTGTGAGAATCACACCTATAGAATGCAGGGCAGTTTAACCTCTGCTGGACTAACAGATTTTTGTTCGGCAGGACTGGAAACAACTGAAGTATCTCTATGCAGTCTGGTGTGTGTACCTAATGATTCACTGACTCATTCTCCCCGCCAGCCCTCCACCCAGTTGCTAAAGTGCCCGTTTTACCTATTATGACTTCCCATTAAATCCACCCTCCTGGCCTCCATCCCTGCGCAGGCCCTCTGCGAGGTCCGCTTGCTGGGACGTTGCCCCCGCAGCGGCTCTCAGACAGTCTGGCCTTCTGGAATGCAGCTTCCGCAACGGCAGCACACCAAGGCTCCAGCAAGCCTCTGCCCGTGACTCTGCCTTCCCCAGTCCCCTGTCTCGCCTGGTCTACACCTTCCAGCTCTTTAAATTGGGATATAAGGCCCAACAGCCTAGTGTTGAGGTTTGGAACACGGTACCCAAAAGGTGATGTGTTAGCACTGTGAGCACTTTGAACTGCAGGAAGTTGGGAGGCCTCAGGAGAGCGGTCCCTCTGACCTTCTGCCCTCCTGCCTCTTTGTCCTCTGAGTCACAGAAACCATAATTCCTCTTCCTCAAGGCCGGTCACAGAAACTGAGCCTCTGACCCAGAGCAAGCCTGAAAATTTAGAAAGGCCACTCCCTCCCTTCTCCCTTCTCCCTTCTCCCTTCTCCCTTCTCCCTTCTCCCTTCTCCCTTCTCAAGGCTCTTTCCACACGGTCTTTCCACATGCCCCACACGAAGGAGCACAGCACCGAGGGTTCAGTTGAGAGCGCAGCACTGAACAGACAGGCCCCCTGGGGGCATTAGACGGATTTCTGTTGCTGGGAAGAAATAGTTGACAACACAACCTAGCGGAGGGGACGTTTATTTTGGCCCACAGTTCAGAGGCTGGTGGGCTTCAAAGTAGCGCTGTCATGGAGGAAAGGATGACAGAGGAAAGCTGTCTACCTCGTAGGAGCTGGAGCCAGGAAGAAAATAGGTCTCAGAGGAAGTCACCAGGAACGAAATTCATCCTTCAAAGCCAGACCCTGGTCCAACTAGGTCCCACCTCCCGGTAATCTCATTGACTATGAGTTCATAAATGGATTAATCCACTTGATGGAGTTAGAAACCTCATGATCCTTTTAGTTCCTCAAATCCAATCAGATGGCAACCTAGTCTTCAACACAATGAGGGGAGGAGATTTTGGATCCCAACCATAAAGCTGATTCCCCCCTCAGTCTGTTTTCATTGGGTCAGACTGTTACTGGACTTTGGGATGCTGGACTCTCCTTCCGGAGATGGTTTCTAGGTTCTTTCTGTCCTGAGCAAAACATTGGTCAAGGCAAGAGCAAACAGTAGCAAAGTTTTATAAAAGCTAGGAAGAGAAATGGGCTCTGCAGAGTGAGTTTGGACTGTGTAAAAGTAGGAAAAGAAGTACACCCTACAGCACGAGGGCGGCCACCAGACAAGACAGAACACGGTGGCAACAATTCAATGTGGACCATCCTTTTTGTATCACTCTCAGGCTGACATGGGGTGTAGACTGTCCTATCGAAAACCTGCTGGAGTTCTCACGAGAAGTCCACGTGCAGGGCTTTGGGAGCTGTTCTGCGCATGTGCCCGGGTCTCCTCGAGCCCCTTTCCCAGCCAGTCTTAGCCACGTGCTACATTCCTGTCTCAATACTCCCACCCAACCACATTTTTACACGGCTGTCCTTTGTTCATCAAACCGAAGCATAAAACACTTTTGCCTGTGTCTCCAGGCCTTCATTTTTAAAGGTTCCATGCCAAGTTGAACTCCAGGCGAACAATTCTGTTACACTTTTCCCTCCTTGCCTGTCTTTTGTGAGAGCAGTGGCCGCCATGACTCTTCGGATGGTGAGAAAAGGATTGTTATCAGATGGGTTCCGATATTCCTGGGTTCTTCCCCTCCTCAAGCAAAGAATTGAATGAGAGGGGCAAAAAGTAGTTCTAAAATTTTATTTAAAAGCATAGAGAAAAGAAGAAAAGGAAAGTTGAGCATAACAATCTGCAGCCACCATCTTCCATGGGAGAGAAAAGGAACAGCCCCCTCCCTGGCGGCTCTGTAGGAAAGAAGAGCGCGAGCTTCTGGTGTGGCTTCTAGTTATCGAATGGAGTTCTCACGGAAACTTGTGAGAACTCCCTTCAGTTCACGTGAGGGCTGGTGCTTGAAAAATCAGGCCTCAGGCTGACGTCAGGTGTAGGCCACTCCCCCAGGTCACGTTCCTTTGCCAGCCAGCCTTAGCCACACCCTATTCCTACCTCATTTCCCCCTGAGAGACATAAATCCCCATAATTCTTTATGGGGTGTTGAGGGGCTGGAGGTCTCTTCTTCTGAAGCTACTTCCTGCTGGATAGAGCGCAGACCCTACCTACTGGGGATCGTCTCTCCTAATTTACCTTAGAGTATTGTGACTTGCTGGCTGGGCTGAGGAAAGAAATACCTGACAGGAGGCAATGAGAAAATGGTTAATGACCTTCATTGTTAGCTCAAATGTGGCGAGTAGGTTAGATCTTTTATGTTTTTTCTACAGTAGCATTAGTGTTTTGTTTTTTTAAAGAGAAACCTTAAGCCTTCCAGAGGCTCACAGGAGTAACTTACTCCTTCTTGGTGATCTTGTTCTTCTGACAGCTCAGGTGGAGCTAGCTTCACTCTAGAAAGATGAATCCAGTTATCTATTTCTGCCACCTTTACCGCAGTGGGTGTGGCAAGGATCACTGAGAAAGGGCCTTTCCATTTTGGGTTTAGCTGCTCATCAGGTGTTCCCTCTCTCCAGGTTTTTATAAGCACTTGGTCTCCAGGATGGACAGTAAGTGGTCCACCTGGGTTAGGAGCTGGGAGAACTTTGTTCCCATATGCTTGAATAGCCTGTTGTACTTGGCCTAGATTAATTATATACTGTAAGAGCTTGTTAGTTTCAGGATCCATTATCATACCAGAGGAGAGAAATGGTCTCCCATAAGCCCGAGAGAATTGTATATGGGTCTGCCACTAAAGGATGGATTGAGATGACACCCTCGTTAATGAGGCAGAGGTCTTGTACCATCCGGTATTCTCCTGAGGGCTTAACTACAGGGAGAACAGGAAAGTTACAAGGAGGCTGGCATTGCTTCAGGAGCCTATACTTGAGAAACTTGTCTATGAGAGGCTGAAGACCTTTACGTGCCTCTTCTCTGATTGGGTATTGCCTTCGATTAGGAAACTGGCTGGGATCTTTCAGACTAATAATTACTGGTATAGCAGAATTGGCCTTGCCAGGTATCCCATTATACCATGCAGCAGGATCCACTTGTTGACTAATTTGGTCAAGCTGGTCTGTTGTAGTCTCAACAAGTAGCATCCGTTTTGGCCTAGGCTGGAACTTGAGAATTACTCCTAATTTAGCTCCTAATTTAATGCCAATTTTTTTAGATCTCTTCCCAGTAAGGGAGCAGGACACCTCGGGACAATTAGAAATTCGTGGCTAAATATTGGGCCTTCAAATTGGCATGTCAGAGCAGGCGTAAAGAAATTCCACCTCAAGATCCCATCGACACCAACTATGGCTACAGACCCAGAGGAGAGTTGTCCGGAGAAAGAAATCAAAACAGAATGGGTTGCCCCTGTATCAATAAGCAGTTGAATTGTCTCACCCATGACGTCTAAGTTTACCCAGGGTTCCTTGGAAGTGATGGCGATGTCCGTGGACAGGGGCATTGCAAGCTGTCCTGGGCCCCTTCATTCATCCGGGTTGGCAACAAGAACTTTGACTAGCTTAGCCCCTCTCTGGGAGCGAGGACAGTCAGTCCTCCAGTGGCACGGGTCAGAGGCCTTATTTGTCTCACACACAGAGCAGGGCCCAAGTGGTGGCTTAGTGCAATTTCGTGCCCAGTGTCCAGTCTTCTTGCACTTGAAGCAGGAATCTTTTCCTTGGTAGTTTTTGGGTTTGTTAGACGACCTGGGTGAATTTAAAACTTTATCAACTGCAATAGCTATGACAGTAGCCTTTCTCCTTTCTTCCTCCTCTGGGTCCCGATTGTTGAACACAGAAAAGGCTGTGTCCATCAATTGGGCCATAGGTATCTGGGGCCCCATTTGAAGCTTTTGTAACTTATGCCGAATATCTGGAGCCGATTGTGAGATAAAGTAGTGCCCGAGGAGAATCTCTCCCTCATGGGAAGATAAATCCATATTAGTAAATTTTCTAAAAGCCTCTGCCAGTCAGTTGTGAAACATAACAGGATTTTCTTCTGGACCCTGTATAATGTGACCCACTTGATCAAAATTAACAGCTTTTTTAATACACCTTTTCATTCCCATAATAAGAGCAGATATCATTTTAGACCTCTTTTCTAGTCCCTCTTCAGTGTTAAAATTCCAGTTTGGTTCTGTTGGTGGGAGAGTATCATCTGCAGGGTGATTTCGTTCCCTATCTAAAGTAAATTGCTCATTTGTATATTTTCTAGCCTCTTGTAAAATTCTCTGTTGTTCATCTAGAGTACAGCAGTTAGCCAAGATATATTGAACATCTCGCCATGATAAATTAAAAGCAAGGGTCAAGGTCTGAAACCCATCTGTAAACTTACTGGGGTCCTCAGACAATTGACCTAAGCGCTCTTTGCACAGTTGGATGTCTGCAACTGAAAAAGGAACTTGTACTCGAGTACTTCCCCCTTGCCCTGGAACTTCTCTCAGAGGCAGCATAAATTGTGAACTAGGGTGGTAAAAGGCCCCACTTCGAGTTTTTCCTGCAGGACTTAAAACTGTCTGAGAAGCATAAGAGGGCTGAGGATCATTGGATTCTCTTGGGGCACTAGGCTCCGGAGGAGTTCCTGAATCATTTGGAGCATATGAAGTTGATTTATCCACCTGGGGGCTATATGGGGGAGGTCGAGAAGACCGCCTGGTATCAAACTGGTCAAAGCAACCCACATCCCCCTGAGAGACAAGCGGGGGCCCCAGGACAGGGTCGTCTAGGATATTTTCTTCCTCCTCAGGGGCCTCTCTAGATACCATAGACTTTGAACCTTCCCTTCTATAAAGAGTCATAAAAGCCTGAACAGAAAGCATTTCATTCCACTTTTCATGTTTTAAGCAAAATGCCGTAACTGGAAAATAGTCTCAAAATTCAAAGTACCATCCCGTACCCATCTCTCACCACCTCCCAGTTCATATTGGACCCAAATCCTATTGCAATAATGAATAAGTGATTCACGCTTTAGGTAATCTGGGTTGAAATCATTCCACTCTTGAAGGATACAGCCCAACGGAGATGTGGGCAGAATCTTTGCCGCAGTAAAGTCTAGTAGATTCCCCATCTGCTTGTCTTGGGATCTATAGAGAAGGAGAGAATCCAATCTGCACTCCTTAAGAAGGAATCCCTGCCTAAGGAAGAGATCTAGAACTAGCCCACAAGGTGTGCACTCCCTTGTGTAGCCGACAAAGACTAGATGGACGTCTCCATCCAAGCGATGACACATCGCCTTTCCTTGAGAGATCTTTAGACTTAGACTACTGAGAAACCTTTCATCTCCTTCTTTACACCCATTGACTCATTACTGGGAAAAGGGGGCAAAGCCACTCATTGGCCTTACCTAGTCCTAATTCCCTAGAGTAATGGTGGAATTTCCCCAAGTAAAGTTCCCTTAGTCCCCTCATTGAGCCCCTTGATGGCTCAACTAGCCTTAGACATCAGATAGGAAACCTTTAGACTCCTTATTTAGACCCATTGACTCACTGGAAAAAGGAGGTGAAGCCACTTATTGGCCTTACTGAGTCCTAATTCCCTAGAGTAATGATGGAGCTTCCTCACGTAAAGTTCCCTTAGTTCCCCCTCGTTGAGCCCCTTGATGGCTCAACTAGCCTTAGAAATCAGATGGGAAAAATCTCTTGCATTCATGTCGACAGAAATACTAAGAACTGGGGTGACTCTATAGTTACAACTCACAGTTACTTTGGTAAAGTCTGTAAATATTAAAATAGTCCTCTGTTTAATTATCAGGCATTGATCTTCACTTTACCTATATTGAAAGGGGAGTATAAAAGCCAAGTGATGACATCCTCAGATAAACTCTTAGTGTGGCTGAGGTACCAGGTTTTAGTCAAAAGCCTCGAGATTTTAAAATGGACAAATTTTTCCTTGCATTTTGTTTTCCCCCACAGCTGTAGAAAAGGCTTAGGCCCCCAGCAGGGATTTGTGCAGATTTTGTATCTGTTGGTTTCCCCCCACATTCATCTGGGGTCACAGTCAGAGGCAGCTGCAACTCAGATTCAATCCTGTGTATCACTAAAATAAACTGTTTCGAGTTCTTAAGGAAATAGCATATACTTTTCTTCCTGTGGCAAGAAAGACAAAAAGAAAATTTCTTTGGCTTTCTATAACCCCTTATGCTGTTTAAAATTAGAGGGTTAGGTTGTAAGACCATTTAAATTAGGTAATAAGATAGAGATAAAGGCAAAGGGAAAAGAAAAAGGAGAAAAAAATGGTGGCGACTGTTTGCACCTGCTCGGTAAAACTGCCTCATGGTACAAGACAACATGGCTGCCAACCACATGGGAACACAACAGGGCAACAAAAATGGCAACTGACCACATGGCAAAGTCGCTCAGCAAACAACATGGCTGCTGACCACATGGTGGCAGCAAAAAGCAAACAAGATGGCAGCCCTCTGCATGACACCGGCATTCCAGCTAACAACGTGACTGTCAATCACATAGCAAAGTAGCCCAGCAAACAAAATGGCTGCTAACCATATAGGGTGGGAACACAGCATAACAGTGGTAAAATTCCAGTTAACACAAAAGCCGAGAAAAGTAAGGAGCCATTTATAAACCAGGTCCTGCAGTGGAACAACAATGACCAAAACACAAACCAAAAGAGAGAATCCTCCCCAAACTAAGTTACATGGAATCCAGGTCAATTTCCAGTTAAGAAAAGCGGCAGTAAGATAAAATAAGCATTTTGGAAACAGAGGCTCAAGCAAACACAAGTAACCAGTGAGAAAAACAATTGCTACACTTCCTCCCCCCTTCCTCATTGCACGAAAAGTAACAAATTGCTCCCTTAGTGTCCCAGGACCCAGCCCTCCGGTCTCTGGCCTTGTTAGGTCCCTTCATGGTCACCAAAATGTTATCAGGTGGGATCCGATATTCCTGGGTTCTTTCCCTCCTCAAGCAAAGAATTGAATGAGGGGGACAAAAGGTAATTCTAAAGTTTTATTTAAAAGTATAGAGAAAAGAAGAAAAGGAAAGTTGGGCATAACAATCTGCAGCCACCATCTTCCATGGGAGAGAAAAGGGAGACTCCCCCCCCGCCCAGTGCCTCTGTAGGAAAGAAGAGTGCGAGCTTCTGGTGTTGCCTCTATTTATTGAATGGAATTCTCCTGGAAATTTGCAAGAACTCCCTTCAGTTCACGCTAGGGGTGATGCTTGAAAGATCAGGCCTCAGGCTGAAGTCAGGTCCAGGCCACTCCCCCAGGTCACATTCCCTTGCCAGCCAGCCTTAGCCACGCCCTATTCCTACCTCAGGATCACCTGTGGCTGCCCCTGCACTGGCAAGAAGGAAGGTTGAATGTCACTTTAGTGTGACTGAGACCCAAGACCGAGCTGCCCAAGTCTTCGTTCTAAACAAGTTTCAAGACCTTAAACACCTTAGGGAGTAAGTGAATCTAGGAATCCTTCAAAACTAAATAAATAAATCTTGGACCGTCATCAAATGTGAGTTGTCCCATCTGTCTAGATAATAACATTAGCAGACAAATGTTACCAAAAAAAAGTAATGCAATAAGATGAAATCCTGAGTTTCTTTCTTTTTTTTCTTCTTTTTTTTTTTTTCTTGGTGGTACTGGGGATTGAATCTTGGGGCCTTTTGTCCTCAGCGCCATCCCTGGCCTTTGTAATTTTGAGACGTAGTCTCACCTTGTTGCCCAGGCTGGTCTGAGCCTGTGACCCTCCTGCTTCAGCCCTCACTGTGCTGGGAATGCAGGTGTGTGCCACCATGCCCGGTGAGTCTGCTTTCTTAAATACAAAAACACCGACTTGGAGGTCGGTGAAGAACGTGTGGGAGACAGTTTTTCCCAGCTCCTCTTTCAAACTTGCCCCAACCCCGTCCCACCCTCACTGACTTCAGCAAGGGTGGCGTCCGGTGTCCTATGATGCTTTTCCTGGTTGTCCCGGCTGTGTCCTGGCAGGCAGCCAGGCGTGGTAAGTATTTCTGCAGTACAGAGAATCTTCAGTGCTATGTCTTTGTAACAGTATTCTTGCGTGGTAAATATTAATCGCTTAGGTGACTCTTCTTAAAACCCGCAGGTTTGCAACATGAAATCGCCTTTTAACTGAAATTTGGTGGCCGTGGTTATTAAGAGCCTGTAAGCATTGTGACTCTTTCTTTAAAAAGTGTGACTGCAGGCTGGAGTTGTAGTTCAGTGCTACTAGAAGAGCTGTACCTTCCTCCTAAGAGACGTAAGTTTTCCAACGAGCTCCCTGCGGTCCCCGGCCCGCGCCTGGGTGGGTCAGGGTTAGATCTGGCTGGCAGGTGTGGAGACCAGCAAACCGGGTCAGATCTGCCTACAGCCTCTGCTTCCTCGGGCAAGTAGACTGCCTTGTCTGGGCTCAACCGAGTGCAGCACAACACATCCCACTGGGTGGCCATGGTAACGCCATGAAACTGTGTCAAGACTCTGTGGACTCCATCTGTTACCTGCTGTGTCTCCTCCAGGCCCAGGACCTGACACGTACACCACTGCCTGTGTGTAGGACCTGACTCCAGGCTTGATTTAATCCTGTGGAAAATTCCCGGAAACAGCTCCAGGAAGATAATGACAGTGTGGTGGGCAGGATGAGCACTGGGTTCCCAACGACAAGGCCCTCCTGAAAAAAAAATGGTGCTACTGGAAGATCCATTCTCCCCCTAAGACTTGTAGTGTTTTTAATCATTAACGAAGAGATTATTGAATCGCTAGTAAGACCAGTGTGTTTAAACAGAATATTCCAAATTCCTTGTGGAAAGTTTGTTTCTTATTTTGTAATTGGTTTCAGAATTTGCCATTGATACTAGTTTTGCTGGTAGGGGATATGATGTCTGTGCCGGCCGCTTTGAGGTGTCTTTATTGTCCAGAGTTAATTCTAGACATCTTTTTTGTGGGGGGAGCTTGCTGGGGATCAAATTCAGGGCCTTGTGCTTGCTAGGCAAGTGCTCTACCACTGAGCTAAATCCCCCAACTCTAGACGTCTGCTTTTAAAAACAATTTGGAGCCCAGTGTGGTGGCGCACACCTGTAATCTCAGCACTCAGAAGGCTGAGGCAGGAGAATCGCCGTGAGTTTGAGGCCAACCTGGACTACATAGCAAGACCCTGTCTAAAAAGAAATACATAAATAAAATAAAGACAATTCGTGAAACTGCCATCATTTAGCCACCTGTCAGCTTTCCTACCTGCAGTTATTGGTAACTCCTACAAAACAGAGGGAACAAACAGGCATTCACACTTGGGTGATCTGAAGAAAGGGAAAGAGAGAGCCTGCTTTTGCAGCTGTCCCTCCCAAGCCATCCAGGAAGTCACGCCTCCTATGCAGGGTGGTCAGAGAGATGGAGGGCAGACGCTGTGATGCCGTGAGAAGAGTCCCAGGTCTGCACTGTTCCACCCTCATACCCTGCTCATTCACTCCGGTGAATGCTGCTTGAGCTCCACTCTGCTCCAGGCCCTGCGCTTGGCCCAATAAGAGATGAAGGAGCAGCCTCAGACTCAGCAGAGGCCAGGACTTGAAAGACCAGATTTAAAACCTCCCCAGGACCAAACACTGCCTTCTGCACAATGAAACTGTACAGCATTCTACTCATCCATGCCCCTCCCTATGTGAGTACATTTAAAGAAGTCCAATATAATTGTGATTCTTCGCCTCAAGGATCCCATTTTTTTTTATTTTATTTTAAACCAAGAACATGTATTGGTACATTTTACATATAATGGTTACATTCATCACATTTATTTTGTACCTGTACATGATGCATCTTGGTTCTCCCCCCTCTTCCCCGCCCCTCCCCTCTGTTCCTTCCCTCCCTATTTACAGCAGGTTTACTCATAATTTTCCATATTTTCCCTTTCCCTTTTCTTT
>PVJO010033085.1:0-12473 GCA_004026905.1 Hystrix cristata | reverse complement strand
CTGCTTTAATAATAGTGACCAATAAAAATAGTAGAGCTACAATCACCAATTTTCATTTCTTGTTACAAGTACTATTAGAATCATTTTGCTCTTGAAATGTAAATAACTTGATTCCAAATAGTCTGGGATCTAAAATTATATCGGTTTTATTTCATCTATTAAGCATAGTTTTTCAATAAGTAGCCTAATAATATGCAACAATGTTACTTCTAGAACACAAAATTTTCTCACCTAATGCAAAGTAAAAATATGCAGCCAAATAACAGCACAATCTAACTAGGAAGAAGAGCACTGCCAGAGATTCTGCGAATGTGTCTTTCTTCTAAAATGTCTTGGGATGTTTTGTGTGGTTGGTTGACAGGCTCTGTTTTGTTCTTACTGAAGACCTGCCTCGTGTAGCCATGCTCATTAGACGCAGGTGACCTGCAACTTTGCGGGATAGTTCAAGACTGACTTCTCTTGGCCTTAATTTCTCTCTACAGGATAGAATAGTGTCGCTGCTGTCTTGAAAGGTGGAAAACATCGAGCAGTGCACATGTAATTAATTATCACTATTGTCATCGCCAGTATCCAGCTAGGCATATTCTGCCTGGCGTCATTGTTCTATTTTAGTTCAGTGTATTTTGTATGTATGTATTTGCTTTCTGTTGAAGCTGCAGAGCCAGTAGCTATCCTTAGAGTTCATATTGTTTTGGTACCTTTGAACATAAGAAACGTACAAACAAAGAAGGTTATCCGCACTACATTTCTCTTTCTTTTTTACCCTAGATTTTTCAGTTGTAACTTCTTTTTTTCTTATCAATGTTCGTGGGTTTCCAGGAAAATTATTAGGGGTATTTTAATATTAAGAATACTTCTGAAGATGTCTGTTACACTAAGAAATGTTTTTGAAGCGAAATGAATTTATCTATATCATTGAAAACTATTTTGTTCAGATTTACTATCCATGCCAAAAGGAATGCAGTGTGTAGATTACCATAGATTATTTTTACCAGCTTTGTTGAGATAATAATTCACATACCGTTATAATTTGCCAATTTAATAATTCACTCTCTTAAAGTGTACAGTTCAATAGTCACCAGAGTTATACTACTATTAGTGCAATCAACTTTAGGATAATTCCAAAACTCCAGAAAGAAATGCTGTCACCAATAAAAGATCTAAATATTAAAACAGAAACACTAAATCTGTTGGAAGATAGAATAGGTAGAACTCTTGAAGACATAGATGTAGGCAAGGACTTTATGAACAAATCCCCAGTCGCTCAGGAATTATCACAAAGAATCAACAACTTGGATCTAATCTTATTAAAAAGCTTTTGCAAAAGAAACCACCAACAGAGCGAGGAGACAACCCACAGAGTGGGAAAAATTTTTTCCAGCTATTCCTCCGACAAAGGACTAGCATCTTGAATATATAAAGAACTCAAAAAAAAAAAAAAAATCAGACCCCCCCAAATTTAAAGACCCAATCCAAAAGTGGGCAACTGAAATGAATAGACACTTCTCAGATGAAGAAGTAGAAACAGCAGATAGACATATGAAAAAATGTTCAACATCACTGGTCATTCGAGAGATGCAAATCAAAACAACCCTGAGATTCCACCTCACTCCAGAAAGAATGACTATTATCAACAAATCAGCCAGTAAAAAATACTGCAGGGGCTGTGGAGGAAAAGGAACCTTCCTCCACTGTTGGTGGGAATGTAGATTGGTGCAACCGCTATGGAAATCAGTGTGGAGATTCCACAGGGAACTAGGACTAGAGATTCCATTTGACCCAGTGACTCCCTTTCTTGGTATTTTCCCAAAAGAATTAAACGCATCATACTGCAGTGTTATATGCACACCCATATTTATAGCAGCACAGTTTGTAATAGCTAAATCTTGGAAGCAGCCCAAATGCCCATCAACAGCGGAATTGGCAAAGAAAATGTGGTTTTTTTTTAATACAATGGAATACTACTCTGCCATAAAGAACAATAAAGTTGAAATATTTTTAGGTAAATGGATGCATCTTGAGACCATACTCTTAAGTGAAATAAATCAGACACACATGTTTAAATACCACATTGTTTCTATGGTGTGAGAAACTAAAAGTGTAAATAATGACCAAAATGTATTATATTGGGAAAGGGAAGAAAATGTCCAAATGGGAAAAGGAACAATGGAGAGGGAGAGGGAAAAGAACAGAGGGACAAGAGAAATAAGAAATGGGAGGAAAAAATGGAAACAAACCTTTTGTAAATCAGGAGGGAGGCGAGGGTGAAAGGAGTGGAGGGGAACGGGAAAAAGGAAGCAGCAAGATATATCATGTACAGGTACATATCCCCCATGATGAGTGCTATCACTATGCATATCTAAAACGTACCATTACAATAAAATTTAAAAAAAATAACGTGGGGTCAGGCATTATGATGCCTCCTGCATTGCTCTTGTTGCCCAAGGTTGCTTTTGCTCTTCTGGGTCTCTTCTGGTTCCATAGGAATGGTGGGGGGTGCTGTCAGTATTTTCAATGGGATTGTGTTGAATCTGTGTATACATTTCGGGAGTATGTGTAAGGAGACTGTGTGTACCATTGACATCGGGTGTCTTTCAGTGTCTGCAGGTGCAGAGGCCTTGAACAACCCACTACAATCAATGCCATGTATCCCTTCAGGTCTAATTCCTCCAAGTAACATTCACCCTACATTCTTCTTTATCCTACATTTTATACTCTGATTAAAGGTTTTATGGTAAATCATAATGATACCAATAAGAAAAATAGTACCAAAAATGTGTTACACTTTTACTTATACTCCAGAAAGTGCATTTAGTTACATTGATTAAATACTCACAAAGAGCATTTAGATAAGTATCATCATCCCTTTATCTGATGTAGAAACTCAAATTCAGAAAGGGCAAGTTACTTGTATTGGGACAGATGGCCATTAATGAACAAGTATGTGATGAAAATATGGCTGCATCAGGCCACGTAAGCTGTGCCTGAATGCTCTGCTGCTCTTCTACACTGATGTTCTATATATTGATGTCTTCACAATAGCACAACAGTAAAATTGTCCTTCAGTAACTGAAAAAAGGCAGTTGACCAATCAAAGGCACAAATAATGAGACATACTAACTAAAGGATGGGTACATGAATGAGAATGAAGCGAGGAAAAGAGAATTCCCCTCATAATGTCAGGGTATTTTAACCTCTGATTGTAAACTTCTCTTCATGGTGTTGTCTCAGCATTAAAAAACAATAAAGAAACTCTGAAAAAGTGTTGTGTATATACCATGGGCAGTACCATGCTGGAGAACCGAGGCATAATAATGATAATGACATTTTACAAAATACTTTCCAATGCATTATCACATTAAATTTCAATTAAATTAGGTGATACACTCAGAAGTTTTGCTTTGATTTCATATAATGTGGATGAGCCATGTGCCATGTGTTAATAATCTGGATAGATTTCAAAACCTTGCAGCAGACATACAATCCCTGCCTCTTGGAGTGAAGATTCCATAAACCATTTTGAACTGGACTTTTTCACCTTAAAATTAATTACATGTATCATGAATGAATAATAAGTAGATTGAGCCCATCTCCAGTTCTTAAATAACTGCTTAATTTTCAAAATAATCAGAGGAAGAATTATATTCAGAAACTAATAAACATTTTGGGCCTTGTACCATGCCCTGTGCCTGTTATATTTAGTTGTGTTTGTGAATATTAACACCTTTGTTACATAATGAAGTTGAATATAAGCAGCTTTGTTCATAAAGATAAGTTGTAAAGAGAAAGATTACTTTTGGTGAAAAACAGGCAGATCATTAGTCAGATGATTCTGTGATACCTAGAAATAAAAATTTATGTGAGATAAAAAGTCATTCCATCCTATATCCATGTATGAGAGAGAGCCAGCCAGAGACACGGAGGGCTGGAGAGACAGAGAGATTGAGACATAAGACTTTGTATGTGTGTGCGGTTGGACTGAATGTCAGGCAGTTAAGGTTTATTTGGTATACGTAGAAGTGTTATTGCTGGACTACATAATATGGAATAGAGGTAATAAGTAGAAAATTGTGCAATAGAAATGCCAGTCCGTTAGTTTAAACACATGGAATACATAATCTCTTTTTTCAAATGAACTTATAACAAATTTATTCATCATATTTCCTAGGAGCCGCCACAATCTTGCTTTTGTTACTTGAAACGTTCATATTTTCATATTAAGTATCATCAGTTTTCATGTCCTAGCAAAATCCTCCGTTAAATTGATCCTCTGGACCTTCCATCACAAACTCTCAAGTTTGTTGATAAATCATCGCTTTGTACTTTGTCGTGGACTTTGTATTTCAGTAAGTTATGCAGCACTCAGCCCAGGTTACAGGCGTAGAGTCGTTGTACCTTAACAAGGTTTTCAGTATAATTTTATAGTATCTGCCTGCACTGGTGGAAATAAACAAAACACCTTACTTCTCCCTAAGGCTTTTTTGTTTCATAATTTTACTTTCCTGTGACTTAGGGTAGGAGAGAAGGTTCCATTTGTGCCATTTGTACACAAAGAGAAGGATAAAATGGGTCAAAATAGTGGGAAAATTTACATTTCTGTTTATGTGTGCTAATTATCATGTATTTAGTCAGCTTAAGGGATGTATTGAGTGTCATTTATGTGTAATGTGTGTATGATGAACAGACTGTTGTGTCATACTGTTTAATTTTAAAAAGTCATTTTCTCCTTGTGATGACTTCTTTTTTATGAGGAAACTATAAACTTTTGAAATGTACTTTAAGACCAAGATACACTATATGAAAATTGTAGGCAGAGATAACTTTCTTGAATATCTTAAATGTTCACCTAAAATTTGCAGTCTTAAAGTTAAACCTAGAGATTTCTTTTAAATCCTGAGTCACTACATGTGGTCATAGGAACCAAAATTGGCACACAGCACCCTGCAGGGCAAATCTGATCCACTTTCTGAATAAAGCTTTATTGCAATACAACCATGCACACTTCCTAATGTGTTGTCTGTAGTTGGTTTTGGCTGCAATGTCAGAGTCCAGTAGCTGTTACAGACCACATGGTCGCCAAAACATAAATTTACTTGTGTGCTCTGAGGAACATTGATATGAAGAAATATAAATACAGATCTATTTTTAAATATAAAAAGTCTTACTAAAAAGGAAGCAATCTTCAGCATCTACTATATACCCACTAAACCCCAAGCACAGTTTCAAGTGTTTTATATTGATTAGCTTCACTTAATCCTCAGAAAATGATATAGACAACTGTTAATATCTGGTTATAGACAAAGAAAAGAATGGGTCATGGAGAAGTTGAATACCCATGCTTACACACCTTGTAAGATAGGATTTGAATGTGTAAACAGTCTGATTTGAAATAGAATCATGTAATTCCACATTTTATATTCAACTCAAGTCCTCAAAAATAAGTTAGAGAATGGAATAGCATTATAGAATAGTAAATGTAGACTATATCCAATATAGAAAAATCTAGTGCTTTGTTGCTAACATTCATGAACAACACTGGACTGAGAACGAGAAACAAGATTGATTTAGGAAAGGTTTTTACCATATTTTCAAGTGTTTGATTTTGAATTCACAAATTAAGAACCTTTCAACTAATACTTAAAATTATAAAAATAAAACAGACGTTCTAAGAACTAGTTAATACCATTAATAAATAAGAATGGAAGGCTAGTACCTATAGTAGGAAACAAACATAAAACTGACAGAACTCTTGCAACATATAATTTTATAGCAAGGATTCTCAACATAGTGCAATTCAGTGAACTCAGGAAGATGAATTAAAGTCCTTAATTGAAGTGCTTATGGGCTTCATCCTAACAGCACCATGCCCAGTCCTTAGAGGAGAATCTAAATTTTTATCTTTATATATAACTAGTCATCTTCACTCCATATTTCCATCAGCACTTCTATGTATATTGTATCTACATTTATCAAAATCAATAGGCTAACCTAAATAATTCTTCATGAAAATTACACTACTCATCCTTTATCTGCACAGTTCTTACCAGGAATTTGAACCAATAATATTGCAAATGTTAGTGAATGTGTATCATACTTTAGGCATTGTTCTCAATATTCTTTGTACATATGGAAGTATATCTACAACATACCCCATGCCAGTGACTTTCCTCACACAATTTTAATAACTACTTTTTGCTTTTATTTTGTGTGAGAGGAATTACTATGGGTGGTAACAATGCCAATAATACTATACTCAATATGTCTATTTTGGAATGACACAGACCCCAGACCGTGCTACAACATCGTTGGATTTTGTTGTTGCTGATGTTCTTTCACTGTCCAGAATTGAGAAACTCTCCAGAAGACACCTCTGAGACACCTGAGTTCCCCCAGTCTCGAGTCAGGCAGGGAGAGAGAGTCACTCAGACTCAGAATATTTCTCCTGTGGCTCTTCTGCAAGTGAGCTCATTGGTGCAGACCCTGATGCTAAGATGTGCAGAGGTGACCTGAGCTGGGACAGGAGGTGCAGCTGAGCTGCTGCCCACCCTCTACTCACTTCGCTTTTCTTTGGGAACAGAAAAGGGCCTCAGGGCAGAGGAACTAAGACTGACTCCTCTGGGGACAGACAGATAGGAAATGCACACTCAGGAACAGGAGAGATTCCTCAGCACGACTGTATTAGTTACTTTCTAGAGTCAATAGTTTGCAAGACAGCAGGACACTTACAAGTTACAACATTCACACACAAGCCAGTGCAGAAAGAATGCAGAACATTCACCTATGCACTGGAGACCCGAAAGATCCAATCAAGGGCTGGGACCCCACAGCAATGTCCCATGTACATCTGTGCCTGCACTGAAAGGCTTAAAGAAACCTATGCTAGAACCAGGATATGGTGCTCGCAGCAGCGATAAAGACCAGAATTCTCCTGAAGCTAACAGCAGCCATCCTCAACAACAGCAAGGCCCTGGAGCTCCTCCTGTAACCAGAACAGCCAAGTTCCCTTTGGCAGAACCGGCCACGACAGAGCTTCTCCTGGGAGCAGCCAGCTCCTATCTTCCGCTCCCATCCTCCTTTGTGTTGTGTTGGGAGTAACCTTCAGGTGGATATTCTACACCCAGAACCTCACTGGCTCAGTCCAGCTGCGCATTCCTGCTCAAATTGAGCACAACAAAAAGTCCACCGCAGCAACTTTCCATAAGAAGATGAGGCGGCTGTGGGTGAGGCAGCAGACCATACTGAAGTGCGGAGGGAAACGTGATCAGAACCTTCCCCTGTGGTCAGCATAAATTCCACCTCACACACTCCTGTTATTCTCCTTTACACTAAGTACCGGCCCATTTCTGCATATTTTTACCTTTGTGTCTCACAAACATCTCTTCTCTGTCTATTGTGTGTCATGCTACCTGTTAGCGTGACATAGGCACACCTTTCCACTTGTTCCTGTATGCAGTCATTCTCAGTTCTCCACGTTACACCCTAATCCTGAAAATAACTTTATGTCACCCCACACAGACAGCCTGCTTTAACACCCTAAGGCTAGAACAAACACTAGAAAACTCATGTGCCTTTTAATATGTGTATTTTCTCAATCAAATATCATTTTTTCCACCATGCCTTCTGCCCTCCAAAGAGCTGCCTGGTCTGAGGTCATAAGCACTTCCTCTAAGAAATAAGGCTTACTCTCACACTGTCTAACAACATTCACCACTCATACAACAGATCACATCCACTCTAATACAACACCCCCATGTGTACATACACCATATACTCATCATTATCTCCTTTGCCAATAATAGAAACATTCACCAGATATATATCTTGAATATACATCTTACATTATCCTACATAACACATATCACACACAGAATTCTGAAATATCACAGATACTTGCACCCATCCCTCATGTCAATACCCAGGAATATTTTTATGGCTCTCTTATTTCCTTATTTTTGAAATATTCTTTCCTGGAAAGCAGTAAATTATATCGATATGTTCCAGGTCTTGGATCTTTTGAGAAAATTCTGAATCAATATTCAATGGAAAGAGAATTTGTTCTTTATTCCATCTTCACATCAACCTTACTCCTTGGCCAATTCATCTGAATCCTCAGACTCTGTTGCAATGGAGAGTTGTGAATGTTTACTACATGAGTGTTCCAGTAAAATGGTGTGTAGCTGTCTCAGAAGATGCAGAAGAACTGGAGTCCACCTCCCAACAAAAGATAAAAATAGCAAAAATTACCTTTCCTGAGAGCATAAAGTTCCACCTTGCATTCACCAAGGTAATGGAGAAAAGGAAGAAAAAAAGAAGATCATTATGGGTGAGATTAAGAATACGTGCATCAACAGAACATCAGGAGGGTACATGGAGAAACTTTTTGGTTTCTGTTTGACTACTGATTTTTTTGTAGCTTTTTGTTTTTACTATTTTAATAGTTAGAAACCAAATATTAATTTTTTGCTGCATGTAAGAAATGAAAGTCAATACTTCAGGAGGACACCAGAAAGCCTTTTCATTCACAAAATAGCAGGAAGGATAAGCACCTTCACAACATAAGTCTTTGATTACTTTTTTCTTTTTGTCTCTGTTTTCTCATCCACATCAGCCTGCTGCTTCCAGAATGGGACTCTGAGTTCCTGCATTTGGATGCTGGTCTATCAGTTTGCTTTAAATAATGTCATAGAGGTCCCTGAATTTGTTGTCGTCACCTTCGCTATCCCACCAGGAGATTACTGCATAGCAAGGACATTGAGTGCTAGAGCCTGGGTATTTTCCTGAAACAGGATGGGTCATGGAGCTGATTCTCCTAAATTTAAACTAATCTGTCACCATGATGGCATGGCTCTCCTACATACTCTATAAACACTCTGGGAGACATCTGTCTTGGCCACAGTGAGATTGAAATGTGAGCCTGTCACAGATGACTCCATCCTGCAGCCACTCTGGAAGACAGTTGGGAAGCTAGGGAATAAAGAAGTACACTTTGGTTATGGGCTGCAGGAATAGCCCACCTCCACTGCAGTGTTGGAAAGCTGATGGTTGGTCCCAGATGCATACTGACACAGTTAGTGTCATATGGCACCATGAATCCTCATCATTTCTCCCAACTCACTTGAGGTCCAAACTCCAGTCCAGTGTGAAGGCATCTCAGTAGGGAAACCTAAAGCACATCTGAATCTCTAGCAACAGTGCTGACAGGGAAACACATGTGTTTCCTTTTGATGTAGTCTTCACTTTCCAGCCTCTTAAAACCCAGGAGGGCACACCAGAAAAAGAAGAGATTCTGACCAAACCATTCAGAATCTCATCACATTTATGGGTGCTCTGGTGTGGTCTGAATGTTTGTCTCCCTGCTTCCCACCCCCAGCTCATGTGTTGATTATTAAACCCAGCAGTGATGGCATTAAAGGTTAGGACTTTGTATATGATTAAATCATACAGCTCTGCTTTCACGAATGGGATTAGAGTCTTTAGAGAAGAGGCTTACGGGAGCTTGATTGCTCTACCACCATTTGAGAAGTCTCCATCTATGGCAGTGAATTTGGTTAGTGCCTTGATCTTGGATTTCCTAGACTGAATATGAAGCAAGGAATAAAGTTTGGAATTTAATAAAATGTTCTAAGTTGTTTTCAAAAGCAGTGAATTTCAGAAAAAAAGTATATTTTGTTCAGACTGGATGCTTAACCTCAAATATGGTCCTTTTTATGTGGTTAAAAGTGGTAACATCACTCAATACATCTGAATCACTGACTTCTTATTTAAAAAGAGCAAAACCGTGTTTGTTCTCTGAAAATCTCAGAGCTATTTAAGAATCAATTGCAAATGAGAAAATAGGAGAATGATTTGACAAATGTAGAGAATTTATTTTCTTTTGTACTGTTATATGGAAGATGGAAACTAAATGAGGATTCTTGTAAAATCGACACTGAAAACAGAAGAAACCTTGATTTCCGATTATGGATTAGTGGACATGTAGAGAACCATAGGTGAGTGTCTCCTGGGTAAAATACAGAAAGATGGTGGGGAGGGAACTGAAGCAATCCTGGCAGGAAAAGAGTTAACAAGAGCTCACATGATCTTTATCTGTGGCTAAGGAGCCATGCATGTAAACTGAACAGAAATGCAGGCGACTTTAGGCTAAGGTCCTCACATTTTTAGTGAAGGAGGGATCACAATTAAAAGTAAGTGAACACTTTCGATGCATCCTTATGGTAAATCTAAGAAGTGGAAAGTAATAGAAGACTATTACATAAACTGAATGAGACTTCAGAAGTTTGACTGTAAAAAATGGAAACTGGAGATTTAGCCATTTGTCAGATGCATGCAATCTCTGTAGAACTGTACAGTTCATCTGTATATGAGTAGTCTGTCTCTTACACACACACACACACACACACAAACACACGCACGTGCTGTACTAAGCAACATTACAGTTGTTCCATTCAGTAAATAATGGAATGTAAATACATTAGGGACAAAGCCTGCAGTGTAATTAAAACTAACATTTTTTTCTACTTTGTTTCCAGGCCACTGGCTTCTTGGTAAAGGACTCTTACTACCCTAATATTTTCTCATTTTTAATTTCTTCACTGACTTTAATTACCTTTTCTCAGGCCTATAAAATTATTATTTCTTTTCAAGAGAAAAACAAGAGAAATGAACTTGTTTGCTTAAGGCCTTTACCAAAATTTCACAGCTGGTGCTATTTCAAGCAACAATATTGTTAGTAATTAAGCCAAGCAAGGGCCGCCACTTTGGCTTTCCCAAAGTTTATCCCCTGCCCAGTCTCTCAACTCTAACATTATTGTTTTGTATTTTGATGCATATTCTTATTTATTTTCACCCCTTGCTTTATTCTAGGACATTTTAAATTCTGTCCTCCAATGTTCTGTGCCTCACTTCTTCTGTATTGAGATAGATATTTTTTCTAGAGATAAGAAGACTTTTTCATTGTCCTGTCTGTAACTGTTAGTCAAGATCATTGCACAGTTAGAATTCTATTTCTTTTAAAATGAAAAAAAAACACTCAAAAATCTCATTTATTTATTTTTCTACTTTTGTATATTACAAAATTACCTTGGAATTATGAAATACAATGATAGTACTATTGTAACATGCCCTTTTACTATTTTTACTGCTCAAGTTGAATTATATTACTAAAATACATGGGTCATTCCTGATGTTTTGGCCCAATAAAATGTCATTTAAGTACATTGTCACTTTCTCATCTCTATTTATATGTATATATATACACACATGTGTATATATATATATATATATATATATTTGTCACACATGCACTCAAAATCTACAATGTGATGTTTTAAAAAACATATTTATTGTGAAATGACAGCTAAAATCTTTGTAACATATCCATCTGGTCACATAGATGCCTTCTTATTTTGGTAATGAGAACACTTAAGATCTTCAGATCCACCCTCGTAGCACATTTCGAGTTTAAAATATGTTATTATTAAGTGCAGTAACATTAGTGCCCTAAGTATTAGTCCTCTGGAATTTATACATCTTGCAAGTGAACTTTTCTGGGTCTCCTGTACTCCCAGGCCCTGCAAACCACCATTCTACTCTTTGTTATTCTTACGTCTCGTCTTTGGATTATGCAATATTTATCATTGTGTGTGTGCTTCATCATTTGGCATCAAGTGATCTAGTCATCATGTTGTCTCAGATGGCAGAACTAACTTCATTTTAAGGCTCAGTACTGTTCCTTTGCATGCATAAACTGTGATATATATCACAATATCTATCTATCTGTCCATTCATCTATCATAATTTCTTTATTCATTCATCCACCCACCCACACTTAGTTCTTTCCATATCTTGACTTTTGTGAATGATGCTTCAATATATATGTGAGTGTAAATATATTTAGGAGACCGCTATTTCATTTCCTTTAGGCGTAAACCTGACAAAGGTTTGTCTGGTCATATGGCAGTTTCATTTTTAATTTTTCAGGAACCTCTTTATTTTTTGCCATAATAACACTGCCAATTTAAATTCCCACCAACAGTGAACCACCATTTCCTTTTCTCTACATCCTTGCCAGAAAATTTAATCTTTTCACTTTTGATGTAGCCTATTTGCTCTGGCTAATGTTTTCATTACTGCATTGAATAGAATTGGCAGAGGGGCATCCTGCTTTGTTCCTGGTCTTAGAGAGATATTGGCCTGAATTTTCTTACTCTGCCTGGCTTTTGGGTCCATGTAATACTAGATCCTAGTTTTTGGAAGATGATGAAAAGTTTGTATTAATTCTTCTCTAAACAATAGGTTAGAATTCACCAATGAAGCCACTTGATCCTGAGCCTTCTTCTTTTGAGAGAAATTTGATTACTGATTTAGTGCCCTTATCTCTTAACGGTCTAGTCAGACTTTATATTTTCATGGTTTAGTCTTGGCATTTAATAGATTTCTAGGAATTTAATTTTTCCATGTTATCTAATTTGTTG
>PVJO010033084.1:0-12474 GCA_004026905.1 Hystrix cristata | reverse complement strand
CAGGCTGGGGATTTAGCTCAGCGGTTAAAGTGCTCGCCTTGCAAGCACAAGGACCCGAGTTCGATCCCCAGCACCAAAAAAAAACAAAAACAAACAAACAAAAAAAAAGTTTTCATTATCATGAAATGGGACAGTGTGGGAAAAATAAAGCCTGGCAGTGCAGGTGCTCAATAAACAACAGATTTTATGTTACCTGGGGCTTTAACCTTTGTCTGGTAAGATCTAATTCCTTCTCTTTTCTCTGCAGCTGAGCCTCTGTGGAGAAGCATTTCAATTTGGCAGGCTCAGCAAAGACATTATGAATTGTAATTCTTGTCTGTTTTCTAATCTGACCGCGGATCTTAAGTGTGTTGAGCAATGGGGTGGAGGCCAGAAGGCACAGCCCCAGGCCTTTCCTATCACACCTGCCTTCCTGTGCCAACCCGGAAGGCTGTTCCTGGGAGGAAGCAGGCAGGGCCTGAGCACTGTGGATAGAGCTCCCTCCCAGGAGTCTGAGAGCAGCACAATTGTCCTGGGTGGCAGCTTCTTTGTGTGGTTCACCTGGAACCGCACTGCCCCTCCCGAGCCTAGGAGAAAGCTCCTTTGGGAGGCCAGTAACCAGCGCTCTGTGCCAAAGAGGAACTGCAAGTTCGATCCCAAGCCCACCTGAGCTACCAGGTTGTTGGACACCTTCTCCCCACCCTGCATCTCGGACTCTGTTAGATGAGAGAACTGGGGCACATTTATGCTTCGTGAGCTTTTGACTTGTGGTCCCTGGAGAATAAATGGTAAAAAGCTTGGACAGGCTTCCCATGGTAAAAGACAAAAACACAGGCTGCACTATCTTTCCATAGGAGACAAAGTGGTTCTTTTCCCTGAGCTGGGCGCCAGCAGAGGGAGTTCTAGACCAACTCAATGCAGGATCTCAAATCATCAGCTTTCTCCTGTAGTCAGGAATCTCTGGGAATGTTACTTCCTCAGAGCAGTTTCCTAACCCTCTAAATTCATCAAGAGGCTACAATTATAAACATTCTAGCACCTCATAATTCTTCAAAACACTTATTGCTCTTCTAATAAGCTATCTTTTAAATACCTGTCTATCCATTGCACTCAGCACTATGATGTCAAAAATATGTCTTGCAAAAGTCAGGTGTGGTGATGCACATGTGTAGTCCCAGTAGTCCGGAGGCTGAGGCAGGAGGATTGAGAATTCAAGGTCAGCCTAGGCAATTTAGTGAGAACTTGTCTCAAAAAACAAAACAAAATTTAAAAAGACTTACGACAATGATTCTCTCCTTGGCTTAACTCTAGCCAGGCTCTCCCAATCCCTCTTCCTGACTAGGTCTCAAAAATGACCTAGCAACATGAATTGTCTGGTTTACTTCCTCTCCTAAAGTTAAAAGATTTAAACATGAGGAGTTTCAGATAATCAAGGCCATACCCCCAGGAGCCCATCCTGAAGCACCTGGCAGAGCCAGGCTGCCGAAGGTGCTGGTGTAGCCGGCACTGCCCCCAGCCCCAGCCTCTGGCTTCCTTTTCTAGACTGTTCACTAAAAAGGGCTTACAAGAGGAAATCCTTCCTCTGTCTCCATGGAATGTCGATGTATCTCCTACCACCCAGGCACATCTTTCTCAAGGACCCAAATGCCACTCATTAACACCAGAAAGGAAAGGACCTCAGTCTCCCCATCTGGGGAGGATGGAATCTTAACCTTGCTAACTGCCTGGTAAGGACTCCTGCTGGCCTAATGCATTCACCAGAACCAACCTTGTGTGATTTTTCACCTCCTGTCTCCAGGGAGTCCCCGCTTGCCCCCTCCTGATGCCTTCCTTCCCCTCTAAAACACCCAGCCACTGCTGTACAATCTGAAGTTGGGTTCGGTTCACAGTCCCCTGCTGCAATAGCATAGTACGATCGACTCTGTCCTTCCCACTTTACCTGGAGTCTGACTCTGCTTTCCTTCCCTGATATGTGCTTCTTACAGTGTACCTAGTCCAGTGTACCTAGTCCAGTGGCTGTTCAGAGAAAAGTGCCCAAGCTGCAACCCAAAACCCACTTATTTATCAAAAAGTGCCAATGGTGCAATTAAAACTGAACACTGAGGTTTTAGTTTAGAAAAAACAACTCATACATTAACGTATTTCGTCTTAAAAGAAAAACAACATGCGCATCATAGGTTCACTACCACTAATAGTCTCTAGCCCAATGCTTGGTGTGTAGTAGATGCTCAATACGTATTTCCTTCCTGAGAACATGTTGATTAAAATCATTCATCTGTCCTGCTTACTTACCTACTGTTGCATAACGAACCATCCCCAAATGTCATGGTATAAAACACCCAGCATCTTCCTATGCTTACGCGTCTGTGGGTCAGGAATTTGAAAAGGGTGTCTTTCTTCTCTGTTGTGTGCCATCTGGGGCCACAGCTGAGATGATCTGAATAGCTGGGGTGGTGCGCATAGTTACGGAGGAGCTCTGGCCCAGATGGGGCTTGGCTGGCACTGTTGCCCAGCGTTGCCTGTGGCCTCTTTGGCACGATGGAACTAGAACAGTCAGATGTCTCGCCTGGATGATCAAAGTTCCAAGAACAGTGATCCCACAGCAGCCTGGAAGCTTTCTGGCCTTTTTGCCAAACCTCACAAGTCACAGAGGTTTAACTTCCACCTTATCCTACTGAGTGAGTCAGTTAGAGCTCTGCTTGATTCAAAGGGGGAGTGTTAAAAAATCTGCAGCTTCGTTTTAAAATCCCCGCACTCTCATGACCAGAATTGGGGGCAATTCTCTTGCAATTAGTCTTTTGTATCAGTAAAGATTAGATTTGCTGCACAGGACAGAAAACACACAGAGACAGTGGTTTAAATGAGGCAGCGCTTCATTTCTTTGTCACACAAATGAAGCCTGGAAGGAGGCAGTCAGCATGGTTCAGTCTCCATTGTGTGAGGTACCTGAGTCCAGCTCTGCCTTTTCCTTTTACCTGTCTCAGTGGATGACTTTTGTCTCATAAACCAAGGTAGCTCCTTGAGCTCCTGGGTTTACATCCACTACCTGTCTGGCAGGAAGAAGAAAGGGTAAAGAGGTTTCCTTTAAGAACTTTGCTTAGCCCTTAAACTAGACCTTTACTAAGCAGGAGGATATACCCAATGACCTGTAGTGGATGCCAGAAACCTTGAATAACACCAAACATTATATATACTATATTTTTCCTATGCATTACCTATGATGGAATGTAATGGATGAATTAAATCTATAATTAGATTAATAATAAAATAGAACAATTATCCCAATATACTGTAGTATCAGTTATATAAATGTGGTCTCTGTATCCCTCTTCTTGTATTGTAGATCTTAGCAACCTCAACACAGGATTTTTTTCTTTCCTAATTAATTTGAGAACTTTTACTTTTTCAATTAAAGGAAGTACTTTATGGTTTCCTTTTGATATGTTTGAGTTTCTAGCAACAGAGTTCTTGTGCTGTTATTAAGTAAAATAAAAGTTACTATTCTATTAGTACTGCATTATTACAACAGTTGATCTGAGAACCAAGACTGGTACTAAGGGGCAGGTAGCATTACAGTGTGGACACTCTGGACCAAGAGATGATTCACATCCCAGGAAAGTCAGAATGTGACAGTGTGAGAAGTCATCAAACTACTCAGAGAGTGTGCAATTTGAAATTTATGACTGCTTAGTCCTGGAATTTTCCATTTAATATTTTTAGGCTGTGGTTGGCCACAGGTAACCGAAAGTGTAGAAAACAAAATCAGGGATAAGAGGATTCCTGTACTCAGTGGACCCACTTGTGGTCCACTGCCAGCAGGGATACTCAGTCACATGGCCATGCCTAGCTGCAAGGGAGGCCAGGAAATCCAATCTTTATTCTGCCTAGAGAAACAGACAAATGAAAATTTAAAGGCTGAACCATTAAGGAAGAGCAGACTGCATGCTGGCAGAAACCCAGCAGTTTCTGTCACACCTTCTTTCTCCTTTCTACTTCGTGTTCTGCCACTGACAAGCTCTGGCTCTGGGTAACATACATTTTGGCCTTGTCACCAGTAATCAGAGAGAAGGGTGTTGCAGTCTAATAAGGAAGCTCAAAGTAGTGGGCAGATAAATATGTTGATTTTCTGGTTTCAGGAAGAACTAGAGCCCTACCCAGTCAGTCTCCTTCTCACTTTCCTGCATGGCCTGGGAGAGTGGGTGTTACTTGGGAGTTTTCAAGCAGGATTTTGGGTTAGATTACCACTGAGGTCCTTCTGGGAGTAACCCCTCTCTGCGCTTAACCAGGCTATGCTCTCACTTAGACTCCTCCCAGTGAGTCCAAACAGTTACTTAACAAGGTGGAATAGGAGATGCAAAGCCAGCTGTCAGCTGAGTACTCGCAGAGTGATATATCAAGTGCCATAACAGAGTGCGACAGTGGAAAGGACTGAATTGTGTACCTGCCAAAAATATATTGATATCCTATTCCCTGGAAACTTTGAATATGACCTTATTTACAAATAGGGTCTCTCAAGACATAATCAAGTTACAATGAAACCATTAGAGTGGACCCTAACTGAGGCCATTAGTGTGGCCCTAATCCAAAAATGACTCTTCTAGAGAGAGAGAGAGATACACTCTAGACAAAGCCATGTGGCCACAAAGGCAGAGATTGGAGCCCTGTATCTACAAGCCAAGGAATTCCAAAGATTGCTGGCAACACCAGAAATGAAAAGAATGATCTAGAACAGTTCTTCCCTAGAGCCTTTGAGGGAGCATGGCCTCATTCCTGAGTTTTTTTTGGGGGGTGGTGCTGGGGATTGAGCTCAGGGCCTTGTGCTTGCCAGGCAAGCACTCTACCACGTGAGCTAAATCCCCAACCCCTCCCTGAGTTTGTCGTAAGGGATCCGGTTTGTGGTATGTTCTTATAGCAGCTCTAGGAAACTAGTAGAGACAGATTAGTTTGATGTGCAACTTGGCTAGGGTACAACCATTAGTTATTCCAACACTAATCTTGGTGTTGCTGTGAAGATGTCTCTGGATGTGATTAACTGATGTTCAGTAAAGGAGATTACCTGGTGGGCCTGACTCAATCGGATGAAAGGCCATAAGAAGAGCAGAACTGAGGCTGCTCTGAAAAATCAGGAATTCTGCTTGTGGATTGCAGCTGATGCCCAGGAATTCTGGCCCACTCTTCCTAGTGGTCTGCCCTGTGGGTTTCAGATTTGCCTAAGCAGCCCTGACAATTGTGTAGTTTCTTGTAATAAATCTCTTCTTGTATCTCCCCCCGGTTCTGTTTCTCCAGTGGAACCCTGACTAATACACAAACAGATGATGCAACCTCGAAATGTATTTGCCTAAAAATGCTGTTGAATGACTGAAGGCTTTGGGGGTGGGGGTTGCCAGGAGGGCAAGGGCATTTCAGCATGTGTAAGGCTGGGATGCTAAAGCCTGCAGTGACTGAGAGATAGACAGCAGAATTTATCTTGGTTATATTTTGCCCCTAGGAGACAGCCTCATCCATCACTCCAGGCTCAAGACTGGAGTTAAATATTTCCAGCACACTAGTGGCTCCCTGTTTCTCTCAAAGCCTCCAGAGGAAACCTTTAGCAAAGCCCAGGGGACTTAACACCAATGGACGGCCTGGGGTGTGTGTGAGATCATATTGTGCATGTATGAGTGTGTTTTTCTGAAGGGGTACTTTGTTCCTTTGATCAGTTTCTTGGACGTGTGCTTAAAGTGCTGGGCACGAAACACAGCCATCGACAAATAAGGGGCCAGGCGAGGGTTTGCAGTTCCAGGGCTCGGAGCAGCAGCACAGAGGGCAGGCTTGGATCTGGAGCCAGCCTCCCCGCGCCTCAGTCTCCTCATCCGTAAACTGGAGTGGATCTTCCCGGAGGCTTACACAGTGCGGCGCTGAGCTCAGAGTCCCCCTGGGTTATCCTGCTGATGACGCACCCCACTGCGAGGCCGAAGGTGCGAGTCCCCGCCGGCCCACGTGGGACCCTCAGGTGGGGGCGCGCGCTCCCGCAGCTGCAACCGGGAAGGGGGCGGTGCGCAGGTGGGGCGGGCCGGGGGCGGGGCGGCGCGTGGTTCCGGGATCCGGGTCCGGCCTCCGCCGCCGCCGTCGCCGCCGCCGCGGGGCGCGTCGACCGCTGGCGGCAGCTGGCGAGCGCATGTTGGGGCGCGCGACGCGGCGGCACTGCCCGCGGGGGCTGCGGCGCGGCCGAGGGGTGCTGCTGGCGTTGCTGGCGCTGCTGGCGCTGGCCGGGCTGGGTGCGGTGCTGCGGGGTCGGCACGGCGTCGGGGCGGCTCGCCAGGGACCCTCGCGCGCTCCGCGCCCCGGGCGCCGCGAGCCGGTACTACCGCGGCCGCCGGTGCCCCCCGACGCGCTGGGCGCGCAGGGCCAGGCGGTGCGGCTGCAGCTGCAGGGCGAGGAGCTGCGCCTGCAGGAGGAGAGCGTGCGGCTGCACCAGATCAACACCTACCTCAGCGACCGCATCTCGCTGCACCGCCGCCTGCCCGAGCGCTG
Organism: Hystrix cristata; assembly: GCA_004026905.1. Taxonomy (NCBI): domain Eukaryota; kingdom Metazoa; phylum Chordata; class Mammalia; order Rodentia; family Hystricidae; genus Hystrix; species Hystrix cristata. The sequence continues at coordinate 5,982 of PVJO010033084.1, read as the reverse complement.
GAACCCGCTGTGAGTGCCCGGGGCGGGACCGCGCGCCCTACTGAGTCTTCTGGGAAGTAGGCAGAGCGGGCGCTCAGGTCGCGGACGGGGAGGCGGAAAAGTTTGTCCGTTTTTTGTTTTGTTTTTTTAAGGGACCTAGGGAAGTCTCAGAAATGAACGAACCTGTTACCGGTTTGGCTCCTTCTCCCTTGAAGAGTTGTCACCCTGCCCCGAGAAGGGTGGGGCTGGGGCCGAGCAGGTGCAAGGCGAGACTCCTGTGGCCGCCCGCGTTGCAGCTCCGCTCTTCCAGGGGCGGGTGTCCCCGCGCAGTCGGCGACTTGGGCCGGGCGGGCTCCACGCGTCTACCTGGGTGTGCCGGGCCAGTGGGTGAGGAAGAACGACGGCTGGGGAGACGAAAGTGGTGGAAAGCCTCCTTCCCTGCCTGGGGCTGGATTCCTGGGCTTGGGTGGAGGGCCGAGAAGAGCGCTTGGTGGGAAGGGCTGCTTGGCCGCGGTGCAGCCCTGCTCACTCCTGGTGGCGGCTCAGGCTTGGCGCCAGTGTGATCAGACGCCTGGTTCCTGTTGGAGCTGCTGGCTTGGCGGTTGTGCTTTTGCCTAGATGAGGGGCCCGAAATTAGGAGAAAGGCCAGGTGGTTGCTGCGGTTGTCCTGGGCGGCCTAGCTTTTGTCCCTCACTTTGACTTATTAGGGGTTTCCCGGTTAGCACTGGAAAAGACTTTCGAGGGAAAGAGGGCCCAGAAAGGGGCCTCTGTTGGAGCCAGGGGACGCAGCCTACTGACTGTGTGCATCAGGTATGTGTCACCTCCTGCCCTTATGCTGTGCCTTGCTTTACAGGGGTGGAAATAGGTTCAGAGGGGAGATAGGTGACTCACCTAGGCAGGTGGTGGAACTAGCCTCAGGGGACTGTGACCCTCCTTGCCCCCTCGGCTCTGTGCTAATCCCATGCAAAATTTGGATGATCTTGAACTTCACGTTCTCCCTGTTTTTCCAGGATCTGCTCATGCTTAGCTCCATACTTCCGCTGGAGGCATTTTTCAGTGTTAAACTTTTTGAGCAAAACTTTTTTGGGGTTGGTAACAGTTCCTCCCTTTTAGCCAAAGGACATAGTGTGTGTTTAGCTCCTCGAAATCCAAAGGTGCTGCCTGAGGCCAGCTCCTGGAGGTGCTTTCAGGTCAACCAGGGTGCACATCTAGCCCCTGTGAGACACCATCTTGGCTGTTTTGCTCCAGCTCAGTGATCTTGAGCAAATGATTTAAGCCTCTTTGACCTCAGTTTCCCTGTTTGCCAAGCGGGAAACTCATGAAATTCAGTCTCTGTGCACGCTGCATAAAAGCGAGTAGAAAGGACATGGCCTAGGAATTAGTAAAGCACTAGTACCTGGAAACACTGCATACTCATTCTTGATGTTTTCTCCTTTCCTTGTTGCCGCAAATATACTCAGGAGATTGCTTTTGAGAGTCAACCAGGAGTTGGTTGGTCATAAAGTTTTTCTTTTCAGGATCCAACTTCTTTTATTGTCCTAGGTTGGGAATATCTCCTTGAAACACTGGACCTGTGGGGCTTATAGTATCCTGTCTCCATGGTGATGCAGCTGCCCTGTGTCCTATCAGGATTTTAGAATAGCTCCTGCTGTTGCATTGACCCTGGGAAGTTAATCTAAACCCAGCATGATGGGCATGTGAATTCCCTGCCTGTGATTTCTGCAGCAAGGCCTGTTGTGTTATTCTTGCCCCACATGAGAGAAAGGTGGGGTTTCCCTGGGCCAGGCTTTGAGGTATAGCTGAGGCATAGTTTCTGTGTGATAAGTAGGGTCAGGGCCTTGCATGGAATCTCACTTCTATTTACAGTAGTCCCCTCTTATCCTGGGGGAATAAATTCCCAGATTCCCAGTGGATGCCTGAAACCTCAGATAGTACCAGACTCTTTTGTTTTGTTTTGTTTTGTTTTGTTTGAGACAGAGTCTCGCTATGAACTCACTCTGGCCCAGGCTGGCCTCGAACTCACTGGCAGTCTCTTGCCTCAGCCTCCTAGTGCTGGTATTATAGGTGTGCATACCGTGCCTTGTTAGTGTCAGGCTTTTTATCTGCTAAGTGTTGTGGTACCATGACAATCAGTCTGATTACTGAGATGGTTGCTAAGTGATTAACAAGTGGTGTATATGCTGGCAAAGAGGTGATTCATGTCTCAGGCAGGATTCATGTCTCAGTCTTCAACATGCTACTCAGAAGGGTGCACAGTTTAAAACTTGTAAATTGTTTATTTCTGGAATTTTCCATTTAATATTTTTGAACTGTGGTTGACTGGGTAACTGAAACCACAGAGAGTGAAGCCACAGATAAAAGGGGACTGCTTTCGTTGCTACAGGGGCGAGGAGCCAACAGGGGTCTTGATATTTAGCAGGAGAAGCTAGAATGGCAGATTAAGAGTTCACAGTTCAGGGGTGGGGGTCCCCCAGGAGTCTAATTAATAAGCAGAAGGAGGTGGTCAGGGTCCCCAGTGTCAGAGGAGGGCGGGCCTTGAGAGTATCCATTCAAACCAGAGGAAAAGCCGTGCCCCCAAGGTCATAGGCACAGCGGGCCTACGACCCAGGTCCTTTATTTGTTACTTCCTTTTTCAGTTGGAACAATTGTTTATCTGCTTATTTTAATTATAAAAGCAACACATATTTGCTCTAGAAGTTTTAGCAGATACGGAGAACCAAAAAAGAAAAATCATCAATTAACTTCCACCCAGGGAGAACTATCGTTCACATTATGCTATGTATCCTAAACTTTCCCAGGTATAGAAATAAGCTTTAAAAAATTTACTTATCAGTGTGTGGGTGAAAAAAGGCTCCAACATGAGTATGCTTATAGGCCCATACATGTTTTTAATGAAAAGCTTTGGACTACAATACATAAACCTGTTAGGAGAGGCGGGGTGTTGAGGATGACTTCCTGGTATCTGCAAGGCTTGGTGCTGTGCCTGCCCCCTGGACAGGGCCAGACCAGTAAGGAGATGTTTTGGAGTGTTGGCTGTCCTGTGAGACCCTGTGTAGACTCTAGTAGTTCAGGTGCACAACTTCGTAACTATTAGTGACAGTACTGACTTGAGGAGTGGGACAGGCTAATGTTGGGAAATCCTTGGGTGGTAGTTTACTAAGTATAGGGTTTGCAACACTTTCACAGATACCTTCTCATTTGATCCTAGCAAGGAGGGGGAGCTTTACTCCAAGATGATAGCAAACCAATATGGGGAGCCAGCTGGCTAGGTTTGCAGCCCAGGGTAATGTTTTTAAAAATGTTGACAGCAGGGGCTCTCTCCTGAACACTGAAATCTGAATTTCTGTGGGTAGGGCCCAGGCTGAATGCAACGTATAACCATGGTGAAAGCTGCTGACTAGGGCCTGTAGATTTCTGACTCAGGAGAGGTAGGAGGGGTGCTTTTGAGAGCATGAGAGAATACCAAAATTAGAGGAAGTGGAGCCATTCAAATAGCAGGTCAAGTGCAATTGAGACTAGTGATAACATCACAGTCATTTGGGAGGTCTGTCACAAGCAACTGGTTGCTAATAATGTCTTACCCAAATCTGAAATGTAATGTTCATAGAATACAGGGACCTTGACAGGGTCACACTAACTTCATCATCATTCGCATTCTGACCTGTGTAGCAGGAGATTTAGGTGGAGAGATAGTGCCCCGGGTCTGTGTATTTCCTCAGGCACATCCTCGGGGTTGCTGGGCATGTGGTCACCAGCCTTTCTCTGCTATGCACCGCTGTCTGGGTACCGAAGTGTTTGTGTTTGTTGACTGCTTGGTCTGGTTTTAGCCTTGTGAGTGCTATACCTGCAGATGTGTGTCTGAGATCGGGGATCAGAACTCGGGACGGCAGAGTCTCAGAGTAGCTCTACACAGGTAATTGGACAAAACTGAGTATATCCTGCTGGAGTTGGCAGGAGGCTGGCGTTGGTCAGGGTTTCTTTTTATAGAGAAATAGCCTGCTTCTCTGTTCTCATAATGACATTGTGGTGTGGATGTTAGACTCAAGTTTCTTTGCTTCTCCAATAGGGTTGTAAACTGTAGAGTATTTTATTAGTTTTTATTTGACCCATCTTGTGGTTATTAGAATGGCATTCTTTGGGTCAGTATTTCAAATCCATAGAACCTGATCTATATTGGTTAATGTTTTCATCATATCTTTTCCTTTCACTCCATTTGTAGTCCTGTGTTTTAGATGTGTCTCTAAATAGCATGTTGCGGGGCTGGGGATTTAGCTCAGTGATTAGAGTGCTTGCCTTGCAAGCACAAGGCCCTGAGTTCGATCCCCGGCACCACAAAAAAAAAAAAAAAAAAGATAAAAAAAAATAGCATGTTGCTCTATTTTGTGCTGTTACTAAAAAAAAAAAAAAAAAATTACGGGGGTTGGGGATTTAGCTCAAGTGGTAGAGTGCTTGCCTAGCAAGTGCAAGGCCCTGAGTTTGATCTCCAGCATCCCCCACCACCGCTGAAAAAAATTACAGGACTGGGATGTTCCTTAGTGGTAGAGCACCTGCCTAGCATGTGTGAAGCTCTGTTTTCAATCCCCAGCACCCCACAAACAAAGTAAATCAAAATTCCAGACCAACAGTCTTTACTGTTAAATAGATAGTTGCATCTGTTTACATCTATTATGTTTACTGATATCTTTAGATTCAATTATGCCATTTTATGTTGTATATTTGTTATGCTCCTCTTATTTTGTCTTTCTTCTTTTTTCCTGCTGTCTTTTGAGTTGATGGAGGCTTTCCTCCTCTCATTCTATTTTTCTCTGTGCTAATTCAGCAGTTATATTATCTATTTCTTATCTTTTGCCAGTAAATGTCCTATTTTCACTTTCAAAAATACTTATTGTCTATATTATGATTCTTTTGGTTGACAATGACCATGTACACCTTACTAACTGATCTAAATATAAAGAGAAGATACTCTAGCATAGCAAAGTCCAGGATTAGAAGCAGGTTTAGCTTTGCTGAGCCCTGAATCCGGGGTGCAAATGCTGCCAGCTAGAAATGTTAATTGATCAGGCTTGAGGCACTTGTCTTTGCAGAGGTCGAGGTGTGTGTGTCTATGTGTGTACGTGTGTGTGTGTTCAGCCCCGTTAGAAACCATATAGACAAAGAGTCAGGGAGGCATGGTTCCTAAAAGAGAAATCAAGGTACAGGATCATGAAGAGGAAAGGTTTTGGTCAGGTAAAACACACAAATGCACTTTGGGATTTTCCTCACCTGTTCTAGAAAGGATGTGGGTTTTGTTATTTTTCTAAAAGACATTTTCGCAATAACCGTAATATAAGGATAAAAGAGGATCAGGAGGCGTTTCCTGAATCCATTCATTTGCATCCATCCAGTATGCACACTTGTATTATGCTAGGGGAGATCGTGGTCTCTCCCCAGTAGAGTCGCTATGAGGGCTAAATGGAATCATGCCTGCGAGATGCTTGGCACACTGCGTATCATGTAGTGAGCACTTGATCAATGTGACTGCTTTACCTGGTAGAGGGGAAACGTAACTTAGTCCCTGCCTTCACATAGGCAGAGTACCAGAAACTTAGTGACATGGTGGCTTAATGTAATTTAGCTTTAAATTTGGCTCTGAGCTTCCACTTCTCCCCAACGCAAAAGTGGAACCCTAAAGCGATACGTAGCTGTCCTCCTGTTATCAAAAGGGTGCAGAGTCTTTTCTCAGTGCACAGTTTTGTATTGGACCAGGAAAAGATGATGTTTTTTTCTGGAAGGAAACTTAGAAACATTCGGTAGGATATGTTGAACTCATAAAGGAGTATGCCTGTTCTAAAGAGAGACAAATTATCCCAGGCCAAGGAAAAAGGGGGCAGCTGAATGTTAAATTATGCTCAGTGAAGGCATTTGAAGAAAAATGCCTCAGCTTTTAAAAAAATCATCTTTCTTGGTGGTTATAAAAATTGCATATGTAGGGGCTAGGGATTTAGCTCAGTGGTTAGAGTGCTC
>PVJO010033083.1:0-12474 GCA_004026905.1 Hystrix cristata | reverse complement strand
GTTCTGGAAGCTCAGGAGTGTCTTTATGAATTATGATAAAAAAATACGCTGAATGCTGCTGCCGTGTGTCAGCCAGTGGAAAGGCGGGCTCACAAAAGTGATGGTGTCTCCTCATCCGCTAATTCACCAGCTCTGGCACCGGGAGACTTCTGGCTCTTCCTCAAAGTCAAAATGATTGTGAAATGTTTTGAATTGATTCGGGACATGAAGTCAGACACGACAACGCCACTAAAGACGCTCATGAAAGAGGACTCCAGAGCTGCTTCAGAAAGTAGCAAGAGTGATGGGATGAGTGTGTTCAAAGTGAGGGGAGTAGTTTGAGGGGGAGTGATAGCAATGTGTCTTTTACTGTAATCGTCTTTTAAAAAAAAACTTATTCCCTGTAGCTTTTTATCACCTCTCATAGATTCAGGGCGGTGGATCTGGGGACTGAATCTGGTAGGGGGTGAATGCTGACAGAGCACAGATCTCCCGGACTCTCCGGAGACCAGCCTGAGATGTATGTTTTTGTGGAATTACCAGAGTGCAGTTGTGCAGTCTGGCAACACGCGATCCCGGGAGCTCAGGATGTGCAGATGGAAGAGGCGGGTGTGGATGTGGAAGCCGAACTTGACCCTGCTTTTCCAGAACTTCTCCAGGGAGCTGGGGGGAAAAGAAAGCCTTCCGGTTTTGCTTTCGTTCCATGGTGGGACAGGCCTTTCAGAGGGGCCGGGGGGCAAGAGACAGAGTCCCTCCTCCACTCGCCTCTTCTCTTTACCTGAAAGCCTGGGGCTCTTCTTCCGTGTGGGCTTTGGGCCGAGATGGGAGACTAATGCTGGGTCTCGTTCTGTGTACATCTAATGTATCTCCTTGTCTCCTGTTTCTGTCTCCCTTTCAGGGCCAAGAAGAAGAGCAAACCTCTGAACCTCAAGATCCACAGCAGCGTGGGCAGCTGCGAGAACATCCCCTCTCAACAGTGCTCGCCGCTCCTGTCCGAGCGCTCCCTGCGCTCCTTCTTCGTGGGCCACGCGCCCTTCCTGCCCTCCACCCCGCCCGTCCACACCGAGGCCAACTTCTCCTCAAGTAAGTCACTGCCATCGGGCTACACAGGTTGGGGGCAGTGGCTGCCACGTTGCCTCCACGGCTCCCCCTCTGCCTGTGCCGAGCATAAACTCTTCTCTTCATCTTCCTGACCCGAAATGCTCGCCGGTCCAGGCTCCTCCCTCCCTGGCAGTCTCCCACCTGTGCCACGCGCACACCCTCACATGGTTTTGCAGGGGTGATTGGCACCAGGGGGGATGATGGCCGTTGCCAGCGGCCCCCAGTTCCTGCTCTTTGGCCCGCAGGTGTTAAATGATGACAGAAGCAAGCATGTTTGCAGGGCACTGAGGGAAACTCCAGCTTTTCCTCTCCCTCCTCCCCACCGCCTTTCAGCTGCTCAGTTAGAGGATTTTTTTCTAGGTCAATGCGGATGAAGTGTCTGCACTGAAATTTTGTATTTTCTCTTCACTTGGGCCAGCCGTCTAACCTTTACATCTCAAAGATGTATTCGGGTTCAAATTGGGCTGAGCACAGCCTGGGGGGGTTTATATTCCGCTCTCACGAATTTCTGCCAGAGACAGAGTAGTTATTACAGAGCGAAAATGGAAGTTTCTGGTGATCAAGGGCTGATGTTTCATTTCAAGGCTTTTAATCTTCTCTGCCCAGAGGCCGGTTTTGCTGAACGGGCACAGATGTGGTCAGAGGGGAGCCCCCTGAATAAGTCCATCAGTTCTCCAGCCAAGACAATGACTTTATTGATGAGTTGCTCCAGAGAAGGGAGGAGGCTGTTGTATTGTAGAGGAAGCAACTCCTGCCCCTTAGTACAGCCACAGGCTGCTTGCTCTGATATGTGGGGGGAAACGCTTACTGAACACTAATACCTGCTAAATGCCCACACGCACAACCGCACTTAGTTCTTGCAAATACCCATTGTACCATGGACTAGTCCCACTGTACAGATGAGCAGACTGAGCTGAGGGCCAGGAGGGAACTTGCCCGAGGTCACATGGCCATCAAGTAGTTAAACCAAGATTTGATTCTGGTTCTTTCTAACAGAGACTTAACAAGCTTGACCACCAGGCATAATTTGATAGCCAAAATTTCTCCAATATCCAGCGAGAATGCCTTTCTCTAAATGTCAGGGTTTCTTGCTTATTTTGCCTCAGTGTTCTTAAATATTTTTTCAGGGAGGCCACAGACCATTTGAGATCTTTTTTTTTGTGTGTGTGGTGCCGGGGATCAAACTCAGGGCCTTGTGCTTGTGAGCAAGCACTCTAACCACTGATCTAAATCCCCAGCCTACAGACCATTTGAGAATGTGATGAAACCTGTGAATTCCCTCCCTGGGAAAAGGCACATGTAATTTAATCTGGCAGCCAGCTAGATGGTTCGACTGGGCCTGAGTGGTGAACTTGGTTCAGTCCATAGATGTGTACAGGGCATGTGCTGTGGGGGTCAGCTGGGCATCCGGACCAGAAGGGCCCACGTAGGTGTGAGTGGGGAGCAGATCCAGAGCCCAGCCTGTGTCGGTGCCCAGGGTACACAGGCCCTGACTCAAGCAAGTGAAAATAGTGCCGGTGACACACATGGCAACGTCAGAAGGCCCACTGATTAATTTACCAAGGGAAATCACTATCAGAGATAGTAGAGATGCTGTGTGAGCTGGGCCTGTGTAAGATCGGAGCATGGCTGGGTGATCGGGATGAACCAAGCTATGATGGTGGCAGATCAAGTTTGTGGTGGCAGCAGGGTGTGGTCAGTGTTGAGGCCTGAAAGAAGATGCCTGGGCTCAAACCCCACTCTGCTACTTTCCAACCATGTGTCTCCGACCTCACATGAATCTAAAACCTCTCTGAGCCTCAGTTTCCTCATCTGTAAAGTGAGGATAATCATAGACTCACCATTGTATCGATCAGCTTTTTCACCATTTTGACCAAATATCTGACCTAGACAGCTTAAAGAAGGAAAGCTCTATTTTGGCTCAGTTTCAGAAAATTTTTGTCCTTGCTTAGCTGGCTGCAAGGCAGAAACATCATGGCAGAATCTGGGCTTGGAGGAGGAAAGCTGCTCAACCCATGGCATCCAAGAAGCAGAGAGCTGGGGAAGAAGCACAAGAGGAAGGTTGTGCCCCATTAATCCGCCCAGACATACCCAGAAATGTGCTTTACTGATCATTTCCTAGGTGTCTCTCAAGCCAGTCAAGTTCCCAGCGAAGATTAACTATGACAACCGTATGCATAGTTGAAAGGATCAGGAAAGCTACTCATGTCAGGCCCACTGTGCTGGGCTTGGCACACGAGTGCTTACTAAATGGTAGCTGTCATTATGTTGTTTAGTAACTCACTTTCCCTACTAATATTTACAGGGTGGCACCATGATTAATTCACCCCTCCCCTGCGACTTCCCTGTGGCCTAAGTTTGCTTGGAATTTACCTTGACACGGTGCTGGGCAGCTGCCTCCAGCAGCATCTGTCCTTGGGCACCGTCATCCTGGGAGCGAAAGTCAGGCTGGTCCGCTTGCAGGGTCGACCCTGCTCCGCACTTTAGTTTTGCCCACAGTGGAGACATCGCCTGTCTGTCTTCTTTAAAAAAAACAAGCAAGCAAACAAACAAACAAATAAATCACAGGCCGGCACAATCACATTTTGGTCCCCTCCTCTGCCAAAGTTTTTAATGCAGGCCAGGGGTTGCTTCCTCCGCGACACAGCTTTTCTGCGTTATCTCCCGCTGAGGGGAACCGCTTGTCTGGTGGCCTGGGGACAGGAGCAAAGACCCTCATTAAAAGCCAGCTTCCAGCAAGGAGAAGCCCGGCAAGCACAATTGTCCCTTGTGTGTAAAGAGGTCCAGGAAAGGGACAAGATAGCACTGAGGTCTCTGCAGGAGAATAAGCGTATAACCCAAGCGTTAGCTGGCACCGCCTCCCAGTCCTGCTTGCCTTGCTCCCAAGGAATAGCAGAAACAGAGGCAGCCCATTTCTTCCCTCCTTTGGAGTCTCCGTGCTGCCAGCGGCCTGTATGACTCTGGTCTCTGCCTGGCATGTCAGCTACATTGTCACAGTTCACACTCACAACTGCCTGAGGCAGGTTTCATTATTCCTATTTTAGACATTGGGAAACTGAGGCTCAGAGGGTGTGGTCTTGCCCATGTGCTGCATTTTGAGTCCAGACCCAACCCTCACCTGTGTTCCATCTCAGCAGGGCAGCAAGCTTCTTTCTCTATCTGGGTCTCCATTTCCCCAGCTGTCCAGTAAGAGACTCCGTGAGGCAGCGCTGAGACACTCTGCGATTCCAAGGCCTGCTCCCTGCACTTTTCCTAGGAAAATCTTTGACTCACTTAGAATGCTGGTTTCAGATGTTAGCTTCTCCTGGATTGTCTTAATTTCCAGTTTTCCACAACTCTGAAGTTAAGAAAACTCCCTGCTTTTGGGCCTTGGTGCCAGCTTCCCTTCTGCTGTCCCAGCCCAGGAGCCCAAGGGGCTGTGTCCCTACCAGACCGTGTCTGTCTCCCCGCTTGTCGCCGTCAGCTCTAACTGTGGTCTGCACTGTGAGGGGTGGCGGTATGTCATCTTGTTACCCCCGACGGTAATGTGAGTAGACAGCGCCAGGCAGATCTGGCCGTAGAGTGGCCAGGCCTCAGGGATCCAGCACTCTCACGTGGTCCTCCAGAAAGACAACCTCCTTGGGACTTACCCTACCTCCCTGGTCCCAGGGTGACAAATGAGGGAGGGGGAGTGACCGAGGACTCAGCTGATGGAGGAGCCAAGGTCCCCAAGAGACGCAGCCCTTCACATTCACGGCCTCACTAGGTTGTGGACAAAACCCAGATAGCAGACTCTTCTGTTCAGCCTGGAAGACTCCAGATGAACCTGAGAAATAGAAGCTGCGAGTGTGTCTCTCCATCCTTGTTCCACACAGAGGCTCCTTGACTTACGATGGGGTGGTATCCCCCTTAAACCCATCAGAAGTTGCAGGTGTCATAACTCAGAAATGCACTGAGTACACCAAACCTACTGAACAGCACAGCTTAGACTCAGCTACCTTAACCACGCTTGGAAAATTTACATTAGCCTGCAGGTGGGCAAAATCATGGAGCATAAAACTTATTTTATAATGGCATTGAATACCTCATGCCATCTATTGAATACTGTAGTAAGAGTGAAAAACAGAATGGTTGTAGGACTTTCACACCATGGTAAAGTCAAGAAAAGTATTTAAGCCGAATCCTAAACCATTAGGAATCAAGGACTTCGGTATTTGTTCTGTGCCACCTTTGGGCTCACTGTGGTGTTCAGCTGGGGTCTGGTCGGGTGCCCTCTGCCTGTGCCTTGCTTGTTCCAACGAGCTGTGAACTGTGGCTCTTCTTAGGGTATCTCTGGTTCTAGCTGACAAAGGTGAAGCTGTCTTTGGAGAACCCTAAAAAAGCTGCTTTAGAATGAAAAAGCGTCACCTACGTGGAATGATCTTTCTCTGTCATCACTCAGTACTGGCTGGTGAAAGTGGTTTTGGATTTATAGCAACTAAATGGATGCAGATAAAGTGATAAGTGCTGTACTGGACAAATCACTTAACCCCCTGAGTCTGTTTTCCACCCCACAAGGATGCCTCGAGGATAAAATGAGGAATGCATGTAAATTTCCAGCACAGAGGATGGAACTTAGAGCAGCGAGTCTCAATAAAGGGTAGTTGGGGAGCTATTATTGTATGTTATGTGATGGAGTAGCTTGTAACAATGCTGAAAATGATGATAATAATAGTCATTGGTATTTATTGTGTGTTGACAATGTTTCAGGCATCGTACAAAGCAATTTCCTTTTATGATTTCATTTATGGTTTACAATCCTCTGTGATGTGGGTACTATTATTATCCCCATTTTACAGGCCAAGAAACTGGGGCTGGGAGAGTTGAAGTAAGTGGCCTAGGGTCCCAAGGTCAGGAAGGAGGTGAAGTCTGAACTCACTGTGAATCTGTTGCTTAATAATGCTGGACTGTGAAATAGCAACACCATCACCTTTGTACTCGGCTTGCTTGTCGAGCAGGGACTTGAACTGGCTCAAGTTTTCTCTGCGGTTTGGGGGACCTTGTCATGGGTGACAGCCTTGCTGGAAGGATGCCTGTCTTATATTAACATGCTGTGCTTGCTTAGTGAGCAGCCCCCACTCTGGCTCACCATTCGTGAGCCTGCCTGGGCTCTGCTGTTAATATTCGAGGCATCCGTGGTCCCAGATGGCGGCCGTTCCTGGGGGGCCCAGGCAGCTGCAGATACTGGCCAAAACGCAAGCCACTGGCAACTCCTGCCACGCATTCATGCTGGATGTCGTTGGTTGTTGATGAGGAATGAGGTAGTACTTTTGCCACCTGCAGCGTTCTGGATGTTTCTTTGTCAGCTGCCCGTGGGGTTGAGCTCTTCCGTGTAGCAGCTACTAAGGGAAACAAGTGACTGGTGGGTCTGGGACTTCCTCATCTCGGCCATAATGGCACCACTCGAGTTGCATCCAAGGTCCTGGCCTCAGGAATGCTGCTCTTCATACGCCCCGGTGAAAGGTGGCACCCCTCGTCTTGACTGGTCTGGCCAGGCCCTCGAAGCAATGTCTGTTCTTTATGCCCGAGACAAGGCAGGGAGAGCTGACCCTCTGCCAAGCCCCTGACCTCGTGTGTTCCTGGAGGCTGAATCAGAAGCCTGATCGGCTGCTGGAGGTGGCAGCAGGTAGCAATAAAGAGTGATGAAGCCGAACGGTGGCAAGCTCCCAAGGAGGCGGCCGCGGGGAGGGTGGTAAAAAGAGGCTCAGGATGGGGCTGATTATATAATGGGGTTTAATGAGCCTTGAGGCCAAGGTTCATTACCCCCAGAAGAGGGGAGGAGAAGCGCCTGTCTTGACAGAAGTTTGCCGCTTCCCCCAGTCTCGCCTCAGAATTGGGAGATTTGGAGGAGTTTGTGTCTGACCTGGCTCAGTGGTGGCAACTCCGAGGGGAAAACATGCATCCCGCTGGAGTGACCTGAGGGACTTTATTCCACAAGAATAAGCAAGCAGGGTGCTGGCACTGGTGCTGGTAGCTCCTCCCTGCACACTCCCAGAAGATGCAGAAGGCCCCCATGTTGCATGGTACCCTGTTTTAAAAACTGAGCCCCCAGCATGTTTCCACCATGAACTGACCACCTGCTACATTCCCAAAGTCCTGGCCGGGTACCTCAAAGGCATTAAAACACACACACTTGGAAACAAAACAGTACAGAGAGGTCCCTTGTGGAAAGTGTGGTCCCTGGCACCGTCCCTCCCCCGTCATTCTCAGAGGCAGCCACCTTTAACTCTCTCTGTCTCTACTTGTTTTGATGGCCACCTCTACAATGAAACGAATTATGCTGGGAATCCTCAGACTGGCAACATCAGCAGCTTGTTAGAAATGCAAATTCTTGCCTGCCTGACCCAAGACCTACTGAATCAGGAGCTCAGAGAAAGGGCCCAGCAATCAGAGTTTTCACAGAATCACCGGGCTCTATGACAAGCACGTTTTAGCTTTTTATTATGAAATACAGTCAGCTCTCCATATCCCTGGGTTCCCCATCTGCGCAGTCAGCCAAGGGTTAAAAAAAAGTATTTTAAAAAGTTCATCTGCACTGAATGTGTACCGACTTTTTCTTGGCATTATTCTCTAAACAATACAGCTTCACAACTATTTATATCGCATTGCATTATATTGGGTATTATGAATCATCTAGAGATGATTTAAAGTACTGTATACGGGAGGATGTGTGGAGGGTCTGTGCAAAAGAAGGACTTGAGCATCTGCAGATTTTGGTGTCTGCTGGGGTCCTGGAACCCATTTCCTATAGATGCTGAGGGGAAACTAATTTCAAATAGACAGGCAAGTTGCAAGAGTAATACAAAGCACTTCCGTCCCGCCCTTTTACTCAGATTCATCAGGAAATATAAGATCATTTCCTTCTGTTAGCTTTCTCTCTGTCCCTCTCCCCCTTCCTCTGTCTATTCCACATTTTGTGACCCATTGGAGACTACACTACTTGCTCTCTTACATTCTTACATAACCACATAGAATTCCAAAATTCAGTATACTCGACATTGGACCAGTGTTTCTATCTAATCATATTCCAGTTTCAGCAACTGCCCCAATTCATAGCAATTTTTCTTCTGCTATAGGATTCAGTCCAGGATCACATATTGCACTGAGCTGTTGGGTTAAGCTAGAAGTCAGTGAGCCTCTGTTGTCTGTATCTTTGACGTCCCTGAAGAGTAGGGGAAGGGGCAGCATCCGTACAGAAGTTCTCTTGGTCTTGGTCTGTCTTGCGTCTCCCCGTGCTGGGTCTCAGGCTGTGCAGCTTGGTGGGATGCCTGCATATGTGGATTGTGTCCTCTAGACTCCGTCATGGAGGAGCAGGTCACTTGGGACCTCTCTGTGTCCTGCTGTCCTATTCATGGCTACCTAGGGGGCCAGTAGCCTTGTCCTGCCCTTCTTGGTGCTTTTCTGTGATGGGAGGGAAGTTTTTCCCAATTTAACTTCCGCTCACAGTGCAAGAAGCTAACATAAAAAGGTAAATTCTGGGCACAAAGACTTGGCATTAGAATGCACACGTCATGTGTCATTTGGTTGGAGCTGTGTCTGTGTTTCCTGAGGAGCTTCGACCTCTCTATTGTGGGCTCATTTCCACCCATTTAATATGGTACATGAGACCTGTTGGGGGAAGTGTGATCTTCCCAAAGTTAGGTCCATCCTAGCACTCAGTCCCTGTGAATGTGCCCTTGTTCGGAAACAAAATCTTTGTGGGTGCAGTCAAATTATAAGGAGTCCATTAAGGAGGGCTCTAGTCCAGTGTGACTGTTGTCCTTACATGAAGAGATAGCATCCCACAAAGATGGCAACAGCCCTGGAACACACGGGCGGCTGCAGCCACTAGAAGCTTTGGGAGAGAGAGGCAGGGAACAGAAGGGACCAACCCTGCTTTTAAAATTGAAGACCACCTTGATTTTGGACGTGTGGCCTCCAGAATAGTGAACACGTAAATGTTTCTTGTTTGAAGCCACCCGTTTGTGGTCATTTGTTCCAGTAGGCCTAGGAAACCAGTGCGGATGTCCTCATCATTTTCCAAAGAAGATTAAATACAGGTGGCCCCGGGGTCAGTCAGAACGATGGTGATCAATCGGGACCTACGCGGAGTTCCAGGGTGACCATGAAGTACTAACCGGAGCAGGGATATTCATGAGGTCTTGGGAAGTGACAAGGAGCCGCTGTCCAGCCTAGCAGACATGACCACATGGGCAGTCGGCTCTGGGCTGCCAGATGTTTTGATTTTTCAGCAGTTGGAAGTCTTGATTTTTACACAAACTCTCCCAATTTTAAAATCTTACCAAGCAATGACAATTTGATTGACTGACTGAGTGATTGATTCTGGAGATGGAGCCCCAGGCCTCACCCATGCTGTGCAAGGTTCCACCCCGAGCTACCTTCCCAGCCCACCAGTGAAATGCTTTTAATATTGTGTAAGCCAGTATTTAAATCCACGTGTTTGTCGGTTGTGATTGATCCTGGGACTCTCAATTTTTAAATCTCTTTCCTAGAATCATAGATACCAAAACCAAGAGGGAATCTCAAAACAGTGAGTCCAACCTTCACTTTACAGATGGAGAAACTGAGGCAGAGAGGAAAAAAGATTCACCCAGGACTACAAGACTGGGACTTGAATCCGAGGCTTCCGGTGCCCAATGGTGGCTCTGTCCACTGTGCCAAGATGGTTGCAAAACAGTGGCCCCCGCTGACATTCAAGGTGCTTATCAGTGAGCTGGCGGAAGTTTAGGGAAAGGGAACACTGCCTTGTTTAGAAGGGCACACAGTTTGGGGTATGCAGGGCTGGTGACACGTGCAGGTGTGAGATGTGTGTCTGTGCGTGCACACGTGGGTGTGTATGTTCCGTGTGAGGCTGGTGCCTGGTTGTTACCTGCTTTCCCTTCTCTTGGCTGCCTGCACATTTTGCAATTCTTGCCTTAGTACAAACAGTTTGGGCTCAGCGTGCAACAGACAACCTCAGACCTTTTGTTATGATTGCTCCCACCAGGAACTGTGGTAGCTAAAATTGGTTGGCAAGTGGTTGGCGTTAGGAGCCAAGGGAGTCATTTGTGCTTATTGGAGTAAATTCTGATCCTTGGTCAGGTACACGCTGTCAAGCGTGGGCAATCCCATTCCTCACCTTCAGGACCTGTGTCTGGTTGTCACTGCTTTTGTCCTCTGTCCCCAGGTGAGGAATTCTCAGGCTTCAGCTGATTTCCTAACAGGAAAATGTTTTTACCACTATAGAACTACACAGTGTATACCAGCCTCTCATATTCCTCCTGTGTGCCCCTGTATCCTCATTCTGTGGATAGATAAACTGATATTCCAAGAGGGGAAGCCTGTGGCTGGAAGTTCCATAACACATTAGAGCCCAAACTAGAAATCATGGCACCTTCAGACCCCGAGTTATATATGTACTTTCTGCGTGTAACTTTGACCCTTTTCCCACAAGACAGTAGGGTGGAGGTGGAGGTGGATGTTTTCATCAAAATTGCTCCCTGTTTTAATTACTTTTCTATCGTTGCTGAGACAAAATACCAGACACCCAAAGTTAGGGGAAGAAAGGTTTATTTAGCTCCCAGTCTGTAAAGGTTTCAGTCCACAGTCAGCTGGGTCCGAGGCAGGGTGGCAGGCAGACAGGCAGAAGGCAGCCAGGTAAGCAAGGGGTGCAATCAAGGGGACTAACCAGCTTCTTCCTGCACCTTATATCTTATCCAGGCTGCTAGGATCAGGGCGGTGCTAAACCAATCAGTGGATTGATTTGTAATCACACGCCCCTAATCCCAGCATCACGCACTCTGATCCAGCAACCTCTTACCACATGAGGCTTTGGGGGGACATGTAGACACAAACCATAACCCTCCCCTTCCTCAGCACACCTGGTCCTCTTCTCACAGCGCTGTCCTGCTCATCCACTCAAGTCGAATGAGTAAATATCTAGGTGTGAACTTTGACCCTTCTTTCCACAATGCCTCATCGCCAACTCTTACTGTGTTTACCTTCTGAATTGGGGGTTGACAGCCTTTTTCTATAAAGGGTCAGAGAGCACATATTTCAGTTTTGCAGGCCATTTGTGATCTCTACCACAAACTACTCAACTCCATCATTTGAACGCAAGGAATCTATAGACAAAACCAAAACAAGTAGACATGGCTGCTATTTATTGCCTAACCTCTTTAAACCTCAGTCCCACGCCTTAAAAATGGGCCTGCGATATCTTTCTCATGGAGTGGCTGTTAGGTTGCAACAAAAGGATGCTGAGCACCGTGCCTGGTATGGAGGGAGCATTACCAAGTGTCCTGGCTGTTGATACTATTGTATGGAGTCTGGTTGGATTTGTATTCTGATTGGCTGAGCGTATTTCTGGATTGGCTTAGTGAGCATCGTGATTGGATGGATGTGTTTCTGATTGTCCGGCATCCATCCCATAATGGTTGTTAAATATTTTCCATAACGCCTTTAAACAAAAGCACCTCCCTCACTAAGCACAAGAAAAGCCCCAGGCTGCAGTTTCCTGATGGGTAAAATGGATGTTACAATACCTTCCTCCTAAGTAAGACCCAGATAGATGAAATTTTGTGGACCGTCCCACAGTGCTTTAAATGTTGGCAGTGGATTAAAATGTTTTTAAAACCCACCACATTAAGTAATATGGGATGTCCTTTCCTGCATTTTAGAAACTTTCCAAAGAACTGGGGTCAGCCTTCCTCCCCATTCTTGGGAGCATCCCGCAGCTCATCCTCTGATGTCTACTGTCACTAACGCACCTCAGACTCTGGCCACCCGTGCGCCCCTAGGATGTAGCTATGATAATGCCTGTTTTCACCCTGGGCATTTTTACCTCTTTGCTGTTCATTTTGAGCAGGAAGAGTCTTCCTTCTCCAATAACTGCTTCTTAGGCCTGAGATGGACATGCCACAGTCACCTGCAGAGCCACAGGCACTGCATACTGGCTTCAGAAAATACAAGGCAATGTGTTGGTTCATGTGCCAAAAGAAACTTGGATAAAAATGAGAGCTTCAGGAGTGGTTAGATCCAGGAACTCAATGTCATCAGGACATATTCTTTCTTTTTTTTTTTTAATTTTTTAATTATTTTTTACCAAGAACATGTATTGGTACATTGCATACATAATGATCATAATCAACATGGTTATTTTGTACCTGTACATGATACATCTTGGTTTTCCCCCCTTGTCCCCCCTTCCCCTCCCCTCCCTTCCATTCACCCACCCCTCCCTATTTGCAACAAGTGTAACTACACTTTACCATTTTTTCCCCTTTCATCTTACTTTTCTTTTAACCTTCTTCTTTATCCCCCTTTACCCTATCTAGTTCTCTCTTTTGAATACAATAACTATTCTACCCCTTTGTCCTTATTTACACTTATGGTTTC
>PVJO010033082.1:0-12473 GCA_004026905.1 Hystrix cristata | reverse complement strand
TTATGTGTTCAGGGCTAAATTACCTTTCCCTCCTCACAGTCCACCAGACCAAAGGGGTGGTTCACGGTAGCTATGACATGTTAGCACCAACCAGGAGTGTGTGTGTGTGTGTGTGTGTGTGTGTGTGTGTGTGTGTGTAAGAATAGTGGTGTTAGATATTAGGACCTGTGTATTAACCTCCTGTGCGGGGACTCCCTCCATACCTCTATCTCAGCCTCCCACTGGCCTTGAGGAAGACACATTCCTCACTTCACAGAAACCAGAGATCAGAGAGGTCAAGTGACTTGTCCAGGCATGCAGCAAATACGTGGTAGAGTCAGCCTTCCTCTCCAGGTCTGTCTGCCTCCAAAACCTAGTCTAGTACAAGTAGCCAAGACACATTATCCCTACTGTGTGCTGGACACCATCCAGAGAGGATGAATGTGGCTAATCCTCACACAGCCCTCTGAGGCTGGGGCTATGGGGTGCCTTATAGCAGGAGGCACACAGAAGTGAAGAGACTCGCAAAGCCAAGCCACCCAGCAAGGAAGAGTTAGAGCTGACACGGCCCAAAGTGCCGCCCCAGTGCCTCGCTGCTGCTTCTGGGTATTTACCTCCTGGCGTCTGGGAGGAGGAGGGGTGCCTGGCCCCAGGACCCCTACCCAGGCGTGCAGGGAGAACAGCCTGTGCCTCTCTCCGGCTGGCCCCTCCCCTGGCCTGCAGCCAGAAGGTGGGGAGGAGAGTGGAGGAGCAGAGTCCCGCGCCACCCCCTTGCCAGTTTTCCTTCTGAGTCCCAGCCCACCGGCATGGGTGCTTGGATTAGGTGACCTCTACTCATCTTCAGGGCTGGGTCAGGGCTGTGCCCAGCCTCAAGTGTTTGTCTGGGACTCCCTAGAAATGCAAGGAGACTTGGGGGAGGGCAAGCCAAAGACACCTTATAGGATGCCCTTGGGGAAAAGGGTGTGGCTTGGGAGTCACAACTATTTACTTCCAGTTTTAAACTTGCTGCCAAACTGCTGTGTGACTTGGGGTGAGTTGCTTGCCTTCTCTGGTCTTTAGTTTTCTTATCAAGGGAAATACAGACCTATTCCCTGTTCTGCCCTCCTCTGGGGTTGAGGCAAGGCTATTATGAGCATCCCATCAGCAATCAGGTGGGAAGGTGTTTGGAAGAATTAATGGGCTCAACTACTGTTGGCAAGTTATTTTTCACCTTACTTGGCTTTCCAAGTAGTATGAGAAATGTAGCTATTGATTCTAGTGGTGATTAGAATTTCTGTGAATTTCCTGGCCTCATCCACCCCTGGAGGCCAGGCTGAGTGTCCTATGACAGTAACAAGAATTATGAATTTAATGCCATCTAAGTGCCAGGTGTGAAGTTGGTACTATTAATACTCTCACTTTGCAAATAAAGAAATTGAGGCTCAGAAAGTTGCTTACATTCACACTGCCAGGAATCCTGTCCCCAGGAGTGTCTAGCTGTAAAGCCAGCCCCATACCTGCCAGGCAGCACTGTCCCTTGTTGCAGTGCAGGGTCCACCACCAAGTACATCCCCTGGGACCTGTTCCCCCCACCCAGGTGCCCAAGAACGGACTGAAAGCAACTGTGTCCCCTCCCGTGTGTGACCTCTGACCTCCCTCCCCGCACGCCCCACCCTACCTGGGAACAGTGTCCCCCGTGTCTGCCCGCCTTCCCTGCTCTGACCCTGGCACCTGCAGGTGCGGCTGGTGATTGCTGAGAAGGGCCTGGTGTGCGAGGAGCGGGACGTGAGCCTACCACAGAGCGAGCACAAGGAGCCCTGGTTCATGAGGCTCAACCTGGGCGAGGAGGTGCCGGTCATCATCCACCGGGACAACATCATCAGTGACTATGACCAGATCATCGACTACGTGGAGCGCACCTTCACGGGAGGTACGGGCACGGCCACCGTACGAGCACAGGTCACAGGGTCCCAGAGCCTTGGCAAGCCTGGGGACAGACACTGGTGCCATGAGCAAGGCCCAGTCTCCCCAGAAAGAACCAGGAGGCACCCCCTGTGAGGAACCACAGAGCCACGGGCACAGCCAGATCAGGCCCAGAGACTGGTCCTTGGGACTCTGGTACTGTAGCTCCCTCCTAAGGACCTCCGGAGTCAAGGGCACAGACCCTCAGGAGTGCTTCGGGTCCCCACAGGCAGCATCCAGCTCTCCCAGGGAGTTCAGGGCTCAAGCAGGGCCCAGGCCCTGAGACCCTTGAGCACAGTCGGGGCCAGACTCCTCCCGGGGCCCCATAGACATGGTCCCAGACACCTCAGGACCCCGCAGACACAGGCAGGACCCCGACACCCTGAACTGGCAGGGCCCGCTGTCCTCACCCTTTCTTTGGTTGGCAGTGCTGAGAAGGGTCGGTTGGCAAATGCAGTGTGAAAGAAGGTGAAGGCGGTGCTCGACCGAACTCTCCAGGCACTGGGTCCATCCCCAGCCCTGCAAAGGGAAAAGACAAAAAGGAAATGAATTATTTATCAATGATTCCGAATGAAGGAGACTTAGGTTTTTTTAAACTTCAGGCTTCCGGTCTCTCTTGAGATCAGATGACACTGGGCAAAGACACTGCCTGGCCAGTCTGAGCTGAGAGGAGCTGACCCTGGGGGACAGGTGGGCACAGCCCAGTGAGGCGAGGCAGTCGGTGGGCCACCTGGGTCCCCACTCAGCAGTGGCCGCGTCTCAGGAAGCAGGTGGGCCTGGGACCTCGGGGCATGGCGTTTGGGGCTCCGGGTACCAGCCTTGGTGGTGCTCCGCAGAGCACGTGGTGGCCCTGATGCCCGAGGCGGGGAGCCCGCAGCACGCGCGGGTGCTGCAGTACCGGGAGCTGCTGGATGCGCTGCCCATGGACGCCTACACGCACGGCTGCATCCTGCACCCCGAGCTCACCACTGACTCCATGATCCCCAAGTACGCCACAGCCGAGATCCGCAGTGAGTGCCAGGACGGGCGGGAGCCCCTTGCTCTGTGGCCAGGAGCCCTCCTGCACCCTGTCTTCCCTTCCTCTCTCTGGCCTTCTGTTCATCCCTCTGTGTGTGCGTGTCCTGGGATCTCTCTCTCTTTCTCCTCTCCCCATCCGTCTTGTTCACCCTGTTGCTACCTGAACCTCTCCAGCAGTCTCTCTCTCATCCCCCACCCCAAGACCCTCCTCTTGTCCTGTCCCCCCACAGAGGCTATATCAGGCTGCCAGGTCTCCAGAGGCTTTTGTTGTCATGAGGATCTGGGGACCTCCCACAGGAGTCCCAGGCACAGACACCAGGGAGGGTTGGTGGCCAAAGGCACTGAGTGACCTCAGGGTAGGGTTACAAGGAAGCTGCCCAGATGTGGCAAGGCCCCCAGTGGGTTCTCTGGTTCCTGGGTCCAGACCAGCTATGTGCTGGCCTCATGAGCATCTGGGATGTGTCCACAGTCAGGCTCACCTTGTGTATCCAACACCCAGGGAAGGAGAGCTGATTAGTCAGATGACCCACCAGCTACCATTTGCAGGCTTGGGCCTGGACTCTGAGCAGGTACCCTGGGGTTCTGTAGACAGAAGAGGGACCAAGATTCCTAGTAGATCACAGGTACTCAGTCAATGGGCACTTCTTCTCTCTCTCATATCCTTCTTGAACCGCTCATGTGAGGCCCTGCAGACTCAGTCCCCTAGAATCCCCTTGACCAAGTCTCAGATCTACAGTCTTGGCCCCATTCAGTCACCAACATTTATGAGGCCCTGGGCGTGGTTGCAAAGACAAGGACCAGGTGATTACAGTGAAGACTAAGGAAATGTGAACAGCCTCTCAGGAGGGCTCCTATATCAAATGTCAAACTCTCACACCTCAGCGATTATCCTGGGGTTACCCTTGGACACATGCACCAGAAAGCATATTTACTGTAGCATAGTTGGTAATAGCGAGAAATATGACTGAAAATGACTCAACCGTCTGTCAATTGATTGAATTTTTAATAAGCATGCATGTGTATCTAAATAAAAGCAGTTACAATTTTTCATCTAGCCAGGCGTGGTGCACACCTGTAATCCCAGCACTAGAGGGGCTGAGGCAGGAGGATTGCTGTGAGTTTGAGGCCAGCCTGGGCTACATAGTGAATTCAAGACCATCCTAAACTACACAGGGAGACCCTGTCCCTAAAAACAAAAACAAAAAAAAATTTTTTTCATCTAGTCCAACCAGGGTGATCAGGGCAAAGTGAAGGCTATGAACCATCAGAGATGCCCATCCCAGCCTCTGGTGTCATGGCAACATCTAAGGACAAGGGGAAACCATGTCAGGTCCTGGACTGGGACAGGCACGGTGGGCGGGTGCTGAAGGACATGGCTGTGGTGACGATGTAGCTCAGGGGAGTGACAAGGGTCCTATATGAGACCAGAAACTGGTATGGCAGAAGAGAGATTTCATCCAGAGGGCAGTGGAGAGAGTGCTGGGCAGTGATGGGTGCAGATCTGCATTTTACAAAGCCCACTCTCCTGAGAGAAGAGGGGACCAAGCTTCTGGGAGGCCCTAGCTGTGATCTAGGTGGACAGTGACAGTGGCCCGGCCTAAGGGGAGCAGTCCTAAGTGCTCCTGGGGCAGGGCACTCCCCTTGACCTGTCCTGAGCCATCTGAAGGGACTCGGAAGGTAGAGGGGTCCAAAGCCAGCCCTGTCCACTTCCTCCTTTGAGGAAACAGAGAGAATCTCAGGACCCCACCCCGGATGGGAAGGGGAGACTTCACTGGGTACAGAGCGGGCAGAAGCCACTGCAGTGACCCCCAGTTAGTCCAAGGTCTTCCCTTGGCCTGGCCTACCCTCCTGAAGTCTGCAGAGAGCCACGCGGGCAGCCCCAAGGGACGGCAGGAGGGAAGATGTCGTACTTGACCTTCACATCCATAAAACATCAATGAGACTTAATATAGCCCCCGAGCTGGGAGAGCCCGGAGTTGTTTACTGGGAACTGTATCAGGCCAGGGGTGGGCTGGTGGGTGGTGAACCCCGGAGGGCAGAACTAAACAACCACAGCATCCTGCTCCCTCACTCATTCCATTCCTTCCCTTGACCCCTCGATATTCACTGCACTCCTGCTCGGTGCCAGGACTCTGTTGAATTTTTACGGGAACCAGACGCATCTGACATAGTCCCTGTTCTCACATGCTGGTGGGAGAGATAACTACATTAGTGTCAGTTTCCCCGTTCAGCAGGAGCCCAGGTAGCGCACTGCACACATGCACAGGGACTTGTTTTGCACAGACCACAGGTGAGTGGAGTTGTGCTGTGGCAGCTCCAACTAGTTGTGTGCATTCTTTGGCAGAAGTCTCTAGAGTGGACACTGGGAACAAAGGCATTGAAGGTCCGGCCTCCTCAAGGATCAGGGGGGTTTCATGGAGCAGGTGACCATCATCTGGACTTGGAAAGTTTTCAGGAAGAGAATATGACTATCCTAGGAGGAAGAAGTAGTGCGAGCAAAGGCCTGGAGGTTTGGAATGGTCTGCCACATTCAGAGAGCTGGAAGCACTTGGGGTGACTGAAATGTGCCATCTGAGGACAGGGACCACTGGGGAACTCAGCGAAAGATGGGTCAGATGAGAGGGGAAAGAGACAGACCCCGCAGGCCCTTGAAGGCACACAGAGAGTTGGGACAGTGTCTGAGTGCAGGGAGGGCCGGGGTGAGCTTCCCACAGTGAGCAGCAGGCCCGGGGGTGTGAGGGTGTCTCCATGGAGGTGGGAGGAAAGAGGTGAACAGAGCCTGCACTGTGTGAGAGTCAGAGGCTTGGATGGGAAAGGTGGAGT
The DNA here is from genome assembly GCA_004026905.1 of Hystrix cristata. Classification (NCBI taxonomy): domain Eukaryota; kingdom Metazoa; phylum Chordata; class Mammalia; order Rodentia; family Hystricidae; genus Hystrix; species Hystrix cristata. The sequence continues at coordinate 6,713 of PVJO010033082.1, read as the reverse complement.
GAGAGGAGGTATGAGAAAGACTGAGGAGGGCAAGTAGTGGGGACCTGGGGCTGAGCTGAGGCCGGAGGAGTTAAAGAACAATCCTGGGCCTGGCTTGGTTTTGTGCGGGGAGGGGATGCTCCTCGGGGAGGGGAGGGGAACCGAGAAGTGGATGAGATCCTAGTTTCCAATTCTATTTCTGGCATCTCCCACACATCTGCAAGGGCAGAGGCTCCTCAGTGAGGTTTCTTGCACCTTCATGCCCCAGGCAGCAGCTCTGGGTCCCACAGCTTTGTGTTCATTCTTCATTGCGGACGGGTCACACGGCATCACACACTTCATCGTGGGTCTGTCCCTCCCGCTAGCCTGAGCCTCAGGCAAGCGGCCTCTCTTCTGTCCCATGTTACAGCCTATGGTGCTTGCTGAGTGTTGGCTGTGGATACTGTCACTCCCGTGGCCTGTGTCTGGATGGACCGACTCCCAGCTGTGTGGGGGAGGGGACACGGAGGCGCCCGGTATCCAGAACCAAACCTTTCCTATTCTCTGCCCAGGACATTTAGCCAGTGCCACCACAGACCTCATGAAACTGGACCATGAAGAGGAGCCGCAGCTCTCTGAGCCCTACCTTTCTAAACAAAAGAAGCTCATGGTGAGTGTCCCCACTTTCTTGTCCCCTTCCCTACACTCCTTTCCATGGAAAGGGAAAACTGGGAAGCTGGCTGAAAGTTGAGAGTCAGCTGACAGTTTGAGGTGGAAAACCACGGGCTTGCTCTGCCCACCCTGTCTCTCCTGCCATTTACTGTCTTTTTGACCTTGGGCGAGCCACTGTCACCTTGAGGCCTCATGTCTCAGACTGTGTCTCTGCAAGCAGAGCATCGGACACAGGTTCTTGTGTAAGGAGCCCTGTAAGGACAGGAGGGGTAGGAAAGAGGAAGCAGCCAAGCCTCGTCAACCTCACGGAAAGCTCTGGAGCATAAAAAGTGCCACACAGTGGGCCTGCTCTGTGGCCAGGAACAAGCCTTTAATACCCCCATATCAGCTGGCCCTGGCTGCAGACTTCCTGGAGGGTCGGGGGTCACCTCCGCCATGTTTCTGAGCAGGGCAGCTCCTCACTGGCTGAGAGCAACTCTCCAGAGAAGTGCCGCTGCGGGCCCCTAGCAATGGCACTACCAGCAGCTGGAGGCGTGAGTGTGCCAGCCCTGGGGCAGAGAGCTGAGCAGAAGGCCAAGCTCACCAGATTGGCGCAAGCATCAGATGGGTGCACTTTTCATTCGTAGCCTAAATTTGCAGAAGGGAGTTTAGGCAAAGTTTCCTTCCCTGGATATCCTGACTCCAGTGAGGCCAACCAACCTCTGACCCCCGCCCATCCTGCTGCAGGCCAAGATCCTGGAGCACGATGACGTGAGCTACCTGAAGAAGATCCTTGGGGAGCTGGCCATGGTGCTGGACCAGATCGAGGCCGAGCTGGAGAAGAGGAAGCTGGAGAACGAGGGTGGGTGCCAGCGCTCCCAGCCTACCCGATCCTGTCTGCCCAGGCCTAGCCTCTCTTGCCCAACACCCTCAGAAGGCCTGTTAGTTGGGATACGGGTTCAGGTAGACACAGGCTCAAGGCTCAGGATGGCCACTCACTAGCTGAGCAACCGGGGTAAGGTGCTCACCTTTCTGGACATCACTTTCCCATATATAAAGTGGGGGTGAGAACAGAGCCTTCCTCAGAGGTGTGGAGGTACTGGGTGATATACATGCAGGTGCCTAGATCCCAGGGCTTAGGATATGCCAAGAGTTTGATAAGGGCTGGGATGAGGGTGGTAGTGGTGGTTGGTGGTGACCACTACCCACACCATCTCACCTTGCCCGGTGCAAGAATGCATCACGGCTCCTTTGTGCTGCAGCCAGACATCCAATTTCACCTGGACTCTCCACCCTTGGCCCTTCCCGCTCTTGGGCAGGTCCCTGCTCAGACACGCCAGCTGCCTTCCTGCCCAACACCTTTGCTCCGGCAGCCCCTCCAGCTGGAGTCCCTGCTCCATTCCATTCTGCCCCATTTGCCTGTGACACCCATCTGTGCACCAGCCCTTCTTCCAGCCTCACTCTGAAAACTTCCAGCTTGCTCTGTCTGCAGAGCCCCATTTCACCTTCTCGACATGGCTGATGTTTGTAGCACAAGCAGCATGCATGGCCACACTCCCTGCTTCCTACACTGGTGTCTATGTGCACAGTTGCTGCACAGCAGTGTCTGAAAACAGGGGTCTAGGTCAGACGTATGCCTGCAATCCCAGCTACAGCAGAGGCCTTAATTCTTTCTGGAAAAAGCATGGTGTGCGTGGCCGAGTATCCTAAGGAAGAACCTTCTGATTTCTGTCAGAGAGCACTCAAAGGTGCCATTAAGAAGAGCTCTCGGGGTTGGGAATTTAGCTTAGTGGTTAGAGTGCCTGCCTAACAAGCACAAGGCCCTGAGTCTGAGCCCCAGCCCCTGCCCCCAAAAAAGAGGTCTCAAGGAACAAAAGTGTGGAGGACCCAAGGCTGGCCTTTGAGGTCGAACAGAGTCTCAGCTCTGTCCTCTGGTTGGATCACCTTGAATCTCAGACTTAGGTTATTTCCTTATTAATTCGTCAGGGCTGACAAAACAAAATCCCATGGACAGGATGGCTTAAACAGCAGAATCCTTGGAGTGACTGGCTCCACTCCTACAGTCGTGAGCAGCAGCACGAGGTGCCCTTGCTGGCCTGTCTGTGGTTGGCTGGTGCAGCCTGGCCCGTGGAGGTAACTGGCCACCTATTGTGCCACATCCAGCAGCTAAGCCAGGCTCCTTAAGACATTGGTGGGCACAGGGTCACCAAGAGTAGCTGGAACATGGAGACCAGATGTGCAAACCCTCCTCCAACCTCTGCTGTGTTCACTGTTATTGAAGTCCCCTGGGCTACAGCAAGTGACTTGGCAAGGCCCAGATTAAAAGGATTCGTCGGGTCAGCCTCCTGGGTAGACAGCGTGGAGAAGGGGAGGAGACCTGGAAAGGCACATGGAGACATGAGGCTTTGGACAGGGCAGAAGACCGCAGAGAGACTGGCCTTGGGGTGGACTGGCACCAGTGGAGTGATGGAAGACTGGGGCACGTGCCGGGGGTTGTGGGTTTTGTGGTGGAGACTGAAGGCTTCTTGTCTGATAGCTATTTTCTGAATGAAGCATGAAGCGATGTCATGAGCTGAGAGGGATCTAGGGGCAGGGTTGGAGAGGTGTGAGGAGAAAACACGAAAAGCTATCCAGGTATGTCTGCAGGGAGTGGGGAAGTGGGCCTACTCAAGAAACATAATACGATCTGGCAGCGCTGAGTGCCCTCCCAGACTTTGTGGTCCCAAATTTACCGTGTAACTGGACAGCTCCATGGTGAGAGTCTCCTGCCGGCACAGCTGGCAGCCTCAGAGAAGCACTGGGTGTGCTTCATTCCTGCCTGGGCTTTTGCAAAAGGGGGTGCCCAACTGGAGGAGAGGAGGGGTAAGTAAAGAGATCGGGCCTCCGGAGCTGCACTGCTGCCCAGGCTTGTGTGATATGTGGTCACACCTGGTAGTACCTGTCGTATTTGTCTATAGACATACACACACGTACTCCCTACACACATACTCCATGTCTGCTGGAGAACAGCCATATATACACAGGCATGTGCCGCGCCACCCCGCGTGGACACCATGCCTACGTGTGCAAATACTCACATGCAGATGAACAGTTGGTGCAGGGACCTGGGCAGGAGACCCAGGATAAATATACAGACCGTGTTGGACAGACACAGGGACAGAGTCACACACAGACCCAAGTAAAGTGTGTACATATTGAAAGGGCACAAGTGTACGTGGAGATACATGCTATGTCCATGCTCATTTGAATGTGGAAAAGAGCAGCATAAGGTATTAGTTAGGAGCACAGACTCTGGAACCAGATGGCTTGAATTTCACTCTGGGCTCTGCTCTGCCACTTACCAGCGGCGTGACTCTGGCAGTTACTTAATCTATCTGTTCTTCAATTTCCTCATTTGTAGCGTGGGGCTAATAATCACACCTGTTGGGGACTAAGGGAACTATACCATACTCTGCGTGTCTCTTGCCCACTGGCTGCCCCTTCTCTCCCGCCTGCCTGGTTTTCCCTTGCTGACACCACACAGTCTGCAGCTGGGGAAGTTTGTGCCGTGGTCCTGCCTCTTCCCACTGTCCCCACCCCACCAAGCTCTCCCCAATACCTCGAGGAGTCCCCTGATCATCACCAGGAGCACCTCCCTGCCTGCAACACCTCTCCTGCCCTTTTCCTGCTTAAGCATGTTTGCTCTGCCAAACCTCAATGCAGCACCCACTCACGCCTGCACCTCTGACCATAAAATGGCCCTGAGTCTGGCTGGAGGGACTCACAGGAACTTGTGACACTAGCCTCAGGTGACCTTCATGCTGCCTCAGCTTCCCCCACCCCTTTCCAGGTAACTCCTTCATCCTTCACCCTCTACCACTTCCCGCAATCCTCTCTCACAACCGACCCCTTTCTTTCTGTCACTGAGAATGCCAAAGCGTTAGAAAGAGGTCTTTGTCACTACCCACCATCCGCAACTACATGCCACCGGTCACAGCGTCCACACACACACGGTGTCTTACAGTCCTAAAATGCGTCTTTGTTAAATTGCACCTGGACATCTCTGAAATGGGAACGTTTCTTACAACCAGCAGTTTTATCACCTCTCTTGTTTGGGTGGGTGTCTGACATCTGGCGGGAACTCAGACTGCGTGACATGCAGCAGCATGCACTCCCTTGTTACCCAGGACGAACTGTCCGTGAGCGAGCCGAGACCAGGCCCTTCTCAGTGCGCTGGACCCCACCCATGCTCGTCCACTCGAGGACTCAACAAGGATTCTTGCCACTCTTCCTAGAGCATCGTTCCTCTCTCTGATGGATCGTTCCCTTCAATAAGCTTTTTTATTCCTCGCAGCTTATAAACATGCTCTTGATCTGGCTCACGCTGCCAGCCGATCCTTCCCGTCCCAGCAAAACTCCTTCAAAGAGTTATCTCTGCCCACGGTCTCCAGTTTCTCTCCTCCCTTTCTCTCTTCACTCTCTTCCAACCGGGCTTTCATCGTCAGCACTCTACTCTGGCTTCTCCATCAGGGTCGCCAGTCACTAAATGCAGTTGCCAGCATCTCGGGCCTGCTCTTACTTGACCTCTACCTGGCGGCTGAACAAGGCCATGCACTCCGCCCACCTCGGGACACTTTAGTAACTCAGTTTTGGAGACGCTACACTCCTTACCCTTTTATACTGTGTGCTAATATCAGCCCCTTTCATTGAATTTTTATTTTTTATGAGTACACGTCCTTGTACATGATTACATTCATCGTGGGGAAGAGTACGATGCACACGTGTCTTAATTCTCTTTATTCCCCTTTCCCTCCCCTCCCTCCTCCCACCTCCCCCCTTCCCATTCATAAAATATCTATCTCTATGTTTCCTGTTGTCTATCTTTTCTTTTGGACTTCAAACTATTTATGCTTTGGCGCCAAGCCTGGTGGTAAACGCCTGTAATCCCAACACTCAGGAGGATGTGACAGAAGGATCGAAGCAAGTTTGAGGCCAGCCTGGGCTACATACTGAGTTCAAGACCACCCCGAGCTACCTAATGAAACCTTGTCTCAAAAAAAAAATCAAACAAATATTTATACTTTGGGTTTCTCATGTAAGAGAAGTTATGTGATATTTATTTAGTTAATCTTGTGTGTCTGGTTTATTTCACTTAACATTATGGTCTCAAAGTGCATCCATTTTCCTACAAATTACTCGAATTTATCCTTTTTTATGGCTGCGTAGTACCCCATTGTGTAATACCATATTTTCTTTATCCATTCATCTGTTGATGGACATGTATGCTACTTCCAAGATTTAGCTATTATGAGTTGTGCTGCTATAAGCGTGGGTATTCATGTATCACTGTAGTATAATGTCTTTAACTCTTTTGGGAAGATAACTAGAAGGGGAATAGCCAAATTGCAGTTTCTAGTTTTAGCTTTTTGAGGACTCTCCATACTGATTTTCACAGTGGTTGTAGTAGTTTGCCTTCCCATCAACCATGTAGTAGAGTTCCTTTTGCCCCACAGCCTTGCCAGCCTTTGTTATTGATGGTTTCTTGATGGCAGCCATTGTTTCTGGAGTAAGATGGAATCTCAGTGTCATTTTAATTTCCATTTCTCTGATGTCCAGAGATGTTGAACATTTCTTCAGGTATTTATCGGCCATTTGTATTTCTTTTGGGAAGTGCCTGTCCATTTCGGTTGCCCATGTTTTGATTGGGTCTTTTATTTTAGCCTGATTGAGGGGGAGTTCTTTATATTGACCTTTATTGTTCTTTATGTAGAGAAGATAGTCATCTTCTGGCAGAAAAGTAACTAGGAATTTTTTTTCTCATTCTGTTAAGAATTTCCTCTTCACTCTTTTGGTTGTTTCCTTTGCTGTGCAGAAGCTTTTTAATTCTACATAATCCCAGTTATCAATTCTCAATGTTATTTCTTTTTTTATATATATATTATTTCTTGTACAATCAGGGTTCTGTTCAGAAAAGTTCTTCCCTGTCTGCAAGAGTATTACCTACTTCATCTTCCAGCAGATTGTTTTTGTTTCAATATCGGGGCCTTTGGTCCATTTTGAATTTATTTTGGTGTATGCTGACAGATATAGGGCAAGACTCGATCTTCTGCCTATGTAACCAGTTT